>JBBPNE010000633.1:0-15898 GCA_038090735.1 Xerocomellus amylosporus | reverse complement strand
GTGTATTCTGAGTGAAGGCACAGTTACTGGGACAACGTGGGCGGTGAAACTCTGGAAGCTGCCCTGAACGCAGCTGCGAAACACGCCCGATTCATCGTCAGTCTGGTCACCATCATTTTTGATCCATGCGCTATGGCGGCTCGGCCAAACCAATTCCGGTCAGTCCCCGTTCATGTTACAAATCGAGCGTGACTCAAAGATCCTGAATGTGATAGAACTTGGTCCACGTAATTGCAAAGGAAATCTCGATCAATGGTTTCGTCGCCTTCACCCTCTATCCAAAGTATTTGGAGGCTTTCGAACGAGAAGTACCCGCTCTGATCGCATCGAAAGAGTTGACGTACAGGGAGCATGTCACAAGGGGATTGGAGAATGCTGAGGTGGCATTTGATAATTTCCTCAGGGGTGCGTTTATTGGAAAGAGTGTGGTTATAGTGGCGGACGAGTAGGTCGGTGTTGCAGTAAACCTCTTGTGATGTGTATACCTGCTTTCGTCGGACCAATGGTATCTAATCCATGTACGAAGTAGCATTAGTCATAGCGGATATGTCAATGATACTGGGAGGCTTCTACCTTCAAATCAAGGCACCGAGCTTGCCACTTAGGAGTTGAAGTTAGGCCCACATGACTGGGAGGTATAAACACCTCGCCCAGGACGCGTGATATATCTGATCGATCTACATCCATCGTCGTGGCAGCCACTGAACTCCCTATAACAGGCGAATACGCTGCTCACGCCCCAGCCGCCATACCATCCTTCGTAACCCCCGTACTTCTCAAACCCATAGCCATAGTTATGACCAACGACATAGGACTTCCGTCCGTCGCAGTTTCCCTTGGGACGCACCGATTTATACTCTTCCCGAAAGCAGACAGAGTGTACTCACTATCTTGTACACTCGATTGACATTGAATATGGTATGACTGTACTTGCATCCGTGTTCGATCCTCGCTTTTTCGCACTGGCTATAGAACTGTCCGCTCAGAGATCCTCTGAGGGGTTGTGTGTTGATCGACGCATGATCTCTGCAAGCCGTGCGAGAGTCCCAAAGGGATCTGGGTATCGCGCATTAAGGAATGCTGGCCATGCCAGAATCTATAATCTCCCCAAGGCGTTGCTACTGGAAGAAGCACGCACAGGATTGAAAACGGCCGGCGATGTTCTCGTGAGATTGCTTTGGTGGGAAACAGACAAGCGGGACTGATTCTTTTTGCTAGACACAGTAGGCAAAAGTCCAAAGTTTCTGTCAAGCTCACCACGGGCTCCATTGCTTCACCTCCGAGCTTCAGGACTTCGTGACCAGCCTCGAGTGCACTGGCCAGCGCCGCTTTTCGGGTGTCAAGCCATCCCGAGTTATCATCCCCCTGCCGCCATGGATGGCCAGGACATAATTTTGTCCAGTGGCATGTTTCCTTGCACGGAGAATTTATTTTCCGGTCGGCTGCCAGAGGCGCTGCTATTCCTTGGTCATGGCTGCTGAGAGCGGGCGGATGTGGGGCGTGGGGAAAGATATTCTCATGTTATCATGGACAATATATCAGTGTTTGAAGTGCCACCGGCGACTGCCACCTGCGACACGCCACGAGCAGTGGAAAGCCCATGGAAAAGCTATAAACCATGAACATGGCGGTGGCGTTCGCACAGTCGGCCGGGGTCAGACATCTTGCGCACAAATGAAACTTGCCGCAGCACCTGCAACAGCCGTCAGTTGACCAAGGCCACGGGGACGAAGCAAGCGGGAGACGTTGAAACTGACAGCGCCCACGAGGTCGACCGAGAATGGACCGTCATTGTGTATGTGCTTAGATCGGAGCACGTGGTCATGCCAGCATGGGTGCAAGCCGGGCATTCTCGGAGGGTCTTTTCCCTTCGTGTTGATGAAACCCTCACTCCAGGCGGCCGGGAGTAATCCAAAGTGAGGGTGTCCCGGGATCTTCTTCGGGATAATGATAGAACGCTTCGATAACTGATGGAAGGACGCCGCCTATCTTTAGGCATCAATCAGTATTCGCTATCCAGGCAACATTTATCTCACGGAGTCACGAGCTGCTTCCTCCTGCCATGCGGAGCTACTCGACGCTCGAGGTACTGAAAAACGCAAGTCAATCTTTTAGGATGGGTCGGAAAATATCGGGCTCCGTCGACACATCAACGAAATCCCACAGCGGCTATGTGAGTCATGTGCTGAAGGAATCGTAACGCCCCAGAACTACCTGCAAGGTTTGGCATGTAACAAAAGTCGATTCGTTTCTAATGGATGGTATCTATGCTTTAAAGGTGAACATTCAGGCCATTCGGTTCGGAAGAAAAAATTGGGGACTTACTACAATAATCATCGTGCCGTGGCACGCATGTGTCAATGGATCAATTGAATACTTCGCCCTTACTAGGTACTTGAAGGAATTCTGTGTCATCAGATGGTGTATCGCTTCCTGTCTTGGTTCTTCCCTTCCTCACGACTTCCCACTCTATACGCAGAAAGACCCATACCCATCTTCGCAGCACCTCTGCCATTTCAAGCCAAAAGATGAGCACGCTCCCGTCCGATTGTGAGTAGAGGTGACTTGAGAGCTTGATGGACCATGTCATTCGAAGGATGAAATTCAAGAAGATGACCATGGGGTATACTGGAAGAGGATATAGGAGCACCGCACGGAGTCCGTACGGGTACGAGGCGCCACGTCGCCCCGTGGCGTCGAACGACGAAGACGTCTGGTGTAGCAAAGACAAAGATTCATGTGATCTGCTGAATGATACGGCGCGCAACTGTCGCGGGGATCCCTCTCGCGACCTGGTGGAATTCGAGGACAAGAGATCGAGTCCCCAATCGTTGGTCAAGTCCCACCAAAACGAATACAACGAATTGATGACGGCTGACATCAACCTGATCGTGTGTAAGGTGGTGCAAAGAGGGCCAAGGACCGACATACCAAAGACGAAAGAGTGGGTGTTCCCCGTGCCATCCTTGTTGCGTGACGGAACTCCCGTGAGTTTGCACTAGGTCTGAGATTACGATTCTCTGAGCAGCAGAGAGGAATATCACAGGAAATGACGAAGCGTATTTGATAGCATTGAAGAGTGGACGACGGGTCGTGTTCGTCGGAGAATTATACTCGATAAGACATTGGCGTAAACGAATCAGGTAAGGCAAACTGTCATATCTCAGCATCATAGAGGCTAAAAATGGAAGTGTCATCTCACCTCATGAGGCTGGGTAGTATCCACTGGTACCAGCCATCCTGCGATGGAAGTTGTAATAAACTACCGCCCGGAAGCAGCATGCACAACGACAACCACATGTCACCAAGGACTTTTGCAAATGATGTCAGAACGTCGGCAAATATGACATCTGAGAAATATATGGGGCCATTAGAGGCAGGAAAGCAGCACCTCGCAGCAGTACTAAAGAGGAGGATATCAGAAACAAGCATCACAAATATAGTAAAATCACAAACAAGAGGAACCAATCGCGCTCCCGCTTTTGGAGGACGTCATATGGGCACACGAGTGCTGTTATCATACCAAGAATGCACACAGCGGGGACATATCTAAATATATCCACGAGGGCGGTATCTGATTGCGTTGCTGCTCGAAATACAAGCCAGGCAACGACACACCAGCTTGTGTATGTGATGAAGATTCGGTAAAGAGGCAGGTAGAAGGAGCGAGCGGGGAGGTGACCGCCGGACGAGGGGGACCTGAGAGGAAGGTGACTGCTACTCGCACGGAGTTCCAACGCACCAGGGCCATCGATACCGAGCAGCTGCAATCCATGAAGATTTGTCGCCCATCCGAGCACACCCAACGCGACGAGGAACAAGACGCGGAAGGGGAGCGGAAAGGTGGCTGCGAGAGGTACTTGGTTGTCGACGTACATTACGAGGGAAGCATGCGGAGTCGGATGAACTGCGGTGATTATTATCGGCCATCACGTGGCCATGAATCATGAGCACGACCACCACCATGGCAGACAAATCTGGCGCATACGCCGCAAAGGCAGGCGACACAGACTTCAGAAAGAAATGGGACAAGCAAGAATACACGGAACGAGCGCGAAAGAAGGACGAGGAAGAAAGAGAGCGCATGCAGGAGAATGAAGAACGCATGAAGCAGGGTGCGTTCCAGTTCCTTCCCAAATGCTATATCGCACCTCTCAACCCGCATGGCGTCCATCACCTTCAAACAGGTAAAGCACCCAGAAAGGGGCGCAAGGAAGACCTTCCCAAACCAACAGAGCTCATGAAACGTCGCGAACAGTCGCTAGACCTCGACAAGAACCTCGGTAAGACGATGGTCGTGCAGAATCCAGGCGGCCGCGGTCCTGGTCAACCTGGTTTCTTTTGTGAGGCGTGTAACCGGACGTACAAGGATACCACTGGGTATCTTGACCATATTAACGGCAGATCTCGTTAGTTCATCTCGTTTTCGTCCTTGGGGGGGGGGAGCTGATGTTATTACTTAGACCTCCGAAAATTGGGCCAAACAACCCGCGTGGAGCGCTCGACGCTAGAGCAGGTTCGCGCGCGGATAGCCCTTTTACGAGAAAGGACAAAAGAGGCATCCGCCGCAAAATCATTCGACTTTGACAAACGACTAGCAGAAGTCAAGGCCCGAGAGGTCGCCCTACGTGAAGAGAAGAAAGCCCACAAACAAGCCCAGAAAGAGCAGGCGCGAATACTTCTTGCAAAAGAATCTACCATGGAAGTCGACGATGAAATGGCAGCTGTCATGGGCTTTGGAGGCTTCGGCTCAACCAAGAAATGACCATCGAGTCTCGCAGGCATTCCCCTTTGAGTCTGTCCTAACATCTTGTATTTCTATACTCGATAACTCAGATCTACAAGCATCATATATTCCGGTTACGCCTGCCGTCTTTCCACTTGCTACCTCAAGGTATAGTACACATTCTCCTCCGATTTCGCTCTACTACTACCACAGTTTCCCCTTCAAGCTCCGACCAATGTCAAGGAGAACTTGACATCAGCAACCTCTTGCTCCTCCTCGATGATCAATCTTCCACCCTTCCGTTCCTGAATATCAGTAGGGACGCTCCTCACCGTCTTCAAAATGAACTCTGCGTGCTCCTTGAGGGCGCCAAGCAACTCCGCCCCCGAGCCATCCTCGAACTTGTAATACACGTCGACGTCATCCGTCGCTTGCAACCCCGCCTTTTTCCTCAGCTTTTGTACCCGATTGACCAACTCTCTCGCGAGCCACTCGCCCGTCAGTTCCGGGTGAACCTGTACGTCGAGTCGCACAACCACATCGTTGTCCGTATGCGTCGAGTATTGGCCCTCGGAGGAAGGCGGCAGCTCGAGATATCGTTGGACCGTCAAATCGCCTGCAACGAGCTCGATGCCGTCAACCGTGAGTTTACCACCATCGATGTACGCTTTGACGGCATCGCTCGGGACGTTGGGGAGTGCGTTCTTGACGCGGCCGAGGTCCTTGCGAAGTTTACGACCCAAGACACTCCAATCCGCAACGGCGCGGTAGCGTACGCCGGACATGGATTCGTCAGATGTGAAGATGACATCACGCACGTTGAGCTCGGAGAGGATGTACCGCTGAAGGGATGTCACATCTGCAATGTACCGTGCGTCGGGGTGGAACACCAAGAGCTCTTTTAATGGGGTCTGTTAAGTTCGGGTCAATCATCCGACGCTTTGGGAAAACAGGGAACGTCGCGAAAAGAACAGACCTTGAGGGAGAGATTATGCCTCTCGCGGATATTTCGAGTCAGGTCGATGACGGCCTTCATCCGCTGTACTTGTCGCTCGATCTCGGCATCAAAGTATTCTTCTTTCACTTCTGGGAAGCTCAAGAAGTGGACCGAACGAGGATCTGGGACGGATGGGTCCTCTGGTATGTAGTCCCGTAACGTCTGATACAGGTTTTCTGTCAAAAATGGCGTGTAGGAAGACTGTCTCGTGTACCGTACGTCGTCAGCCGCTGAGCAAACTCGAGGCTATAACCGCAAGTATGACGATGCTCACCATCGTACGACACAATGTGAGCAGCGTTTCGAACAAGGTGTTCAACGCAGCAATCGTGTCTTCTGTGCCGTCCTCGCCCTTTAATCTTCGTCTATTGAATCGGATGTACCAATTCGTCAGTTCGTCGATGAGATCCAAGAGGCGCGGGAGGATGCTATAAAGCCTGTATGCGGCCATCTCCCCACGGAACAGCAAGATGAGGGATTGACAACGCGCAAGGATCCACCGATCCATGACGTTGTTCGAAAGTGGTGCGTGAGGGTTGTACTTGAACCCGACCCCGGTCGTCTTTTGCAAGAGGCTCGCTTGACCGAGGAAGAAACGGAAGGCATTGACCCATGGGAGCATGACGCGAGAGACGACGTCATGCACACCCTCTTCGCGGAATCGAAGGTTCTCGCCACGGACGATCGGCGAGTTCACCAGGAACATCCTGAAAAGGCGACGTTTAGCCTCAAGATTTGAGCTTCGAGCATGAAACACAAACCTGACTGCGTCGGCACCATACTTGTCGAACATCAGGTTCGGATCGGGGTAGTTTCTGAGACTTTTGCTCATCTTCTTGCCGTCAGCAGCGAGGACGAGACCGGTGACGATCAAGTTCTTCCACGGCGCTCTACCGAACAAATGGGTTGAAAGCACGAGCAACGTGTAGAACCATCCTCGCGTCTGATCGATACCTTCAGATACGAAATCACCAGGGAAATTGTGCTCGAAAAATTCCTTGTTCTCGAACGGATAGTGGACTTGGGCGTATGGCATGCTGATTGCCCAGATCAATTTCTGGTTGGACGAGGGTTCGATGCGAGGCATGCTTACCTGCCTGACTCGAACCAACAGTCAAAGACTTCCTCGACTCTCTTTAGGACGCCCTTTCCTTTTTGCGAGGGAATGGTGAGGTGGTCTATCTTCTCCCGATGGATATCGGTGATGCCAGTCGCACCAGTCAACCGCTCCAGTTCTTCGATGGAACCAACCGCGACGACCTGAGAAGATTTGTCTTCGTCACCACTTCATCAGCAATGAATGTAACAATCGAACGGACCTCCTCGAAGTCATCGCTCGCCCACAACGGTAGCGGAGTACCCCAGTAACGATTTCTTGAGATGTTCCAATCGCGTGCATTGGCAAGCCAGTTGCCGAAACGGTTATCGCCAACGGATTGAGGAACCCTGGTTCGTTCAGTCGGGAGGTGTTATCAGAAAGGTCATCCAAGTTTCTCACCACAAAGTTTCCTTGTTGTTAGCAACGAGCTGATCCTTGATGGGTTCCACTCTTACAAACCAAGAGGGTATCGCGCGATAGATGAGAGGTGTGCCCGATCTACAAACAAAGTTCGATCAAAACTCCGCTGTTTGACAGAGTCATGAAAGTACACACCGCCAGCAGTACGGGTAAGAGTGATTGAGGGTGGATTGAACGACGAGGCGTCCCTTCGCCTTCAAGTGCTTCATAATATCCTTATCTGCCGCCTGCATGAAAGTCACGTCAGCAGGGGCGGAACAACCACACGATCGTGTGCTGACTGGCCTTGACATGAATGCCCTCGTAATCCGTGACGGGTTTGACGAATTTGCCACCATCATCCAGAGGACAGGGTGGCAGCTCATCTGCGGCCACGATACCATGCTCCTTGGCGATGCGGTGATCGTCCTCACCAAAGCCTGGTGCTTGTTGGACGATCCCCGTACCATCTTGGTCGGTGACGTACGTATCAGTGACGACGATAAATGCCCGGTCCTCGTACTGCGGAACAACGTGTGCGTCAGGTTCTCAACGTTCCCAGTCAACACGTTCCCCCCACCTGCTCAGTGAAGTACTCAAAGAGCGGCACATATCGCCATCCTTTCAAATCCGCACCCTTGAACGTCGCGACCTTCTTAAACTTGGCTTTCTTGGGATCCTTGTACAGCGTCCCAAGCAATTTATCGCAGAGAATGTAGTTCGTGTCCTTTTCCTCGTCGTGGATCTTGATATACGTGAACTCGGGATGGACGCACAACGCTAGATTGGACGGCAGCGTCCACGGTGTCGTCGTCCACGCCAGCAGTGCCGTGGTAGGATCATCGACGAGCTGAAAGGCAACCGTAATCGCCGGATCGTTGACGTCCCGATAATCCAACCCGGCCTCAAAGTTGGACAGCGGCGTCGTACATCCAGTCGAATATGGCATCACCCGCGTACCGCGATACACCATCCCCTTTTTCCAAAGCTCCGCAAACGCCCACCAGATGCTTTCCATAAACGTCGTGTTCAGCGTCTTGTAATCGTTGTCGAAATCGATCCAGCGGCCCATGCGTTCGACGGTCGCACGCCATTCGGACGAGTAACGCATCACGATGGCGCGACATTCGGCGTTGTAGTTGTCGATGCCCATCTTTAGCACGTCTTCTCGGCCGGTGATACCCAGTTTCTTATCGATCTCGTGTTCGACGGGTAGACCGTGGGTGTCCCAGCCAAATCGACGGGTGACATGATGACCAGTAACGTGCGCATATCGTGTCACGATGTCCTGTACAAGGCGCGATGATTCAGTACGACACAATCGTTGGACCTTTTTGGTCACGAGACCAAATCGCACCTTGATAGTACCGGCCAGCAGATGACCATAATGCGGCAAGCCAGTGGCAAAAGGCGGTCCATCGAAGAAGACATACTCTGGCTTCCCTTCTGAAAGCTTTACGCTCGTCTGGAACGCGTCGATCTCGCGCCAGTATGCGATGACCTTTTCTTCCTCCTTGGAGAAGTTGAACAATTGTGATACTGTACAGATCGGTCAGATGGGACGGTGGTCGGAGGACGATGACTTACTATCGTGCTTGGGGAATGGCATGATGATCTATGCGCTGCCTCTACTGATGAAAGGCGTTTGAAACCCAGTATTGAGCTCGAAGTAAGCTTTATGCGGATCTAAAGTGACTCGCGACTCGATCTGAATGACTCGTGGATGACAAAAATACCACAGGTATCGCTTACCTTACCTTGGGTAGATCGAGTAGAGTTTAGCGCTCACGCCGTTCGGATGAAAAGCGAAAAGGTCGCAAATGATGACTCGGAGATCAGTGAACCTTGCACGTGACACACGAACAGTTTTCGGGATGCGGCTACAGATCTTCTACGTTCAACGTCGCCTGTCGATGAGCGCGTCGCGCGAACATGGGAAGTAGTATGTTTTAGACCTCGGACTCGACTCAACGTCCAGTATCGTGGATAGAATCACCGATCCACTCGTCCGAGAATAAATAGATATCGCAGACACAAAGCACCACACTCATCTACACATCTCATCAACGAAACCCCCACGGCTCAACGCGCCGCCCACGCCCCATCCAACCGGTCCAACACCCCCTGCACCTCTCTCACCGCCGCCTTCCGTTGCACCCTCGCATCGGGCCAATCAGCCCCCGACACGTGCAACGCATCCAGTCGGAGGAGGGATTGCAACAACAACTCTGACAGTCGGGTATGATCCAGCGGCGTCGGTGCGGTCGACTCGGGAAGGGCAGGCTCGGGCTCGGGCGTCCCCTCAGACGCTGCGAGCGACCGAACAAACGCATCCACGTCCGGCACGAGCGTCTCCCTCACCTTATCCAACTCTTGCCTTATCGCCAAAATCGTACCCTCCTCCGTCTGCGCCGTGGCCGTGCGTGACTTTGGGGCAGGCGACGCGGAATTAGAGGACGACTCGGGTGCCAGCGTATGACCACCGATCAACGCGATCGTCGCGTTCTCCTTGAGTTTGTACGTCGACACTGTACCCCATCGTTGATAGACAGACGTGAGCGCGTCCGAAAGGAAAGGAGAAGGAGAGAGCAGGGACGCACGTGGGGCAGCGTCCTCTTTCATCACAGCACCCTTGTATACCAACTTGAACGAGCCCACCGGGAGGTGGGTGTACGCCGCCAGGTCGGCGCGGAGTTTGCCCAGCGGCGTGTTGAGTGGCGGGATTGGGAAATGGAGGATGTCGCGACCCCATTTGACGTGAATCATGTCGTGGAAAGAACGACGTGGACGGGAGCGGGTATGGGTACGGGGTGTGTGCTCGACGAAGATGGAACGGACGAGTGCGAAGGCCGCACGGAAAAGCAGCACAAGGCTGAGCGCGACTGATTCAGAGGATGTCGGAGAAGAAAACTCGTCAGGTGTCTTAGAGCACACAGCGGAGATTTTTTAGATGAATTACCAGAGTAAAGTGGCGACAGCTTGGCTCGCGCTGGCGGTTCGGGTCCGGGACGAAATTATCTGCCTTGAACAAACTTCAAAGCTTCACAAACGATGTGGCCAGAAGCGGAAAGCAAGAAATGTCACGATTATGCGGCACTCACGCTTTGGTCGATAGCCCCTGAAGACACCGGAAACGACCCAGAAACAAGACTTCAACAGTACACATCAGGAAACCTTGGACCAGTGGAACAACTAACTATCACAACAATGAACAAAAAGTGACCACTTGATGACCGACAACCAAACGATGAATGACGACCACGAAAAGAAATAGTGTAGCTAAGCGTTGGTAAGTAGATTCAGGAATGTATGCATGTAACGAGTATGGCAGGGGTATTAAACGGCCGGCGTTGGTAGTGTACGTGGTGTGCCCAAGGATGGTGTTAGGGTAAGTGCGACGTGTGGAGTGTATGGAGAGGCTACTCTCCCGGTAGCCAGATGAATGAGTCGAGAATCGACGCAGCAAGGATATCTGCGTCGTAGGGTTCGCTGGTAGGTAAGTTCGTTGCATGAGGTAATGCCGAGGTAGCGCCTTAAGTGACAGGTGGATCTCATGTCGTATGTCTGACACGAATTTTCATGGATCACCGGTCGCGAGGGGAAGAGCGCGGAGATGGAGTGATCCTCCTCGAGGGGATGTCACAAGGTGAAGACATCGTTTAGACAGTGGGCTCACTCGTAGATAGCAAACCCACGTCTCCCCCGTTCTCGCCACTCGAATGCGCGAGCCGCCCAATCTGCCATGTCGACCTTACGTTCTGCGTCCATCTTGATCCACGGGTGTGCCTGAAACACCTAATCAGCATACATGTCGTCTAGGAACTTCGTAGAGACAATACTCGCAAGCAATTCAGGGTATGTCGCCCGCTCATCCGCGTTTTTGATCAGGCACTGCCGTACCCAATCACGTGCTTCGGGAGACCATCTCCTACCGAGAGGCCTTCCATCACCATTTTCGCTCAGTGGGCCATCGACGACTTCATCGGGGGTGTCATCGTCATCCGGGAGTTCAGGTGCTTCGCCGTCGACGATGGCGCTGAGCTGTGCGAAAACGTTTTCGTATGTTTCAGGTGGGTATGGGTACCTGAGACGGATAAAGTATAAGATGGAGCAGGGTGGAGAGTAGTGAGAAAAAACAACGCTCACTTTCCCCTAGCAATCTCCACGATCGAAAGACCGAGAGACCACACATCAGCACTGACGGTATATGAGGTAAAAGCATCGTCAACGTTTGACGACGAGGGTGAAGACCCCTTTATCCGCTCGGGCTGTGAATTGCGACCAAAGATAAGGTTAATAACCCATAACAGGATGGTCGACCTAAAAAAGAAGACAACCGCAGCGGGCGTAACTCACAGCCATATAACTCTGGCACCCAACGTTGGTGCGGGCTATGCTTTTTTCGAGTTGCCCGCTCACACCGAAATCGCACAGCTTTATTTCGCCTTTGCGGTTGACAAGGATGTTGGTCGGCTTTACGTCGCGGTGCATGACACCCAATTGATCTTTGAGGAAGGCGAGCCCTTTGGTCATCGATGACGCAATGCGTCCCAGGTGTTCATCTGCAAGGGGAGCAGGGCTGGAAGTCCAGGTGGAACCTGGACTTGACGAAATACTAGGGGGGAGGGAGACATTTCCGTTTGGGAAACAACAAAGCGAGGCAAGGGAACCACCATCCATGTACTCCATGCAATAGTAGACGCATGATTCGACAAAGAATGCACCATAGAACTCGACGATGAACGGGCTTACGGCGCGATGGAGAACGTCGAGTTCCATAAGGATTCCGTTGAGCCTCGTGGAGTCGAGTTCTAATCGAATTTCCTGTGCAAAGAGGAACGGGGTGCGGGATCAATGATCGAGTGACGTGTGGGGTGGAGAAGCAAGGAAAGGGCGTACCTTCATTGCCATTGCGACGTTGGTTGGCTTGTGAAGGACCTTTTTTACGGTTCCATAGTTACCTCGACCGAGTTCGTGTTCGAGAACGAGCTGCTCCATGTTGATCGCAAATGAAGACCCGTTTGAGAAATCTACGCCGCAGGCGTGGAGGACGGCCTTGCCGGCAAAATTGAGTCGACCAGACGGATCGCTGATCAGAAGATCCAAGATGAGAAGGATAGTGAAGAAGACAGTAAGGACGTACACAATTTTGTTGAAATTTGCAAAGGGGGTATCAAACTTGGAAGGGAAACGACGACCAGCATCGGCTAATGAGGGTCTGCCTGCTCCAAGGCCGGCATTTGCGGCACCGATGGCAGCATCCGGATTTATATCGGACAACTTGAAACCGGGCTTGTTGCGTTTGGCGGAGGGAGTAGGGGCTGTGCCACGACCTCGGGAGGCAAACGGGGGAGGGAATGAGTTGGGCTGGTGGACGAGAGGGCGTTGTACGTCATCTAAATTCGTGCGCTGCAGGACCTGTGCAGCGGAGTCAACAGAGAAGGAAGCAGAGCTCGGTGAGCCAGGTGACCCGCGGTTGAGCATCTGGAGGCGAAGAATGAAAAAAAGCAGAAAAGGAGAAGCACAGAGAGACGCACGGCTATCATCTTTGCCTGGAGAGAAGGTGGAATGGGAGCATTGCCTGCCCTGTCTCTGTTTGAGAGGAGACCGCTGAGGGTGTTTCTCGGGAGTGCGCCAGGCTGGCCATGAGGCTGCGGACGGTTCGGTTGCTTCTGGGAAGCCAAAGGTAAGGGGGGAGGTCTGGACAGGGCGGGTTGTTGGATGTCTTGTGGAAGAGCGAGAGAGTCGCGTTCATGGTCGGTGTGCTGCATGTTCGTCGGCTTCGAGGACGTGGATGGGAACAGGCGATAATCGAGATTTCCATATATACATCATCCATCAACTCGGTCGTCACATGTCACACTTGGCAATCCCGTCGTCGGCTTATTGTCTACGTCCCAGAGTTCAGGCAGTTCTTGTCGTCTACGGCACTCCGTCTTCCTTTCCGATCGATAGCAGTAGAATACGCAGTTACCCGTCCGTCGTGTACGGCACCACCATGTCATCACTCGCCGTGCATTCAGCGCTCCACGGCCAGCACAGGCCACAGCCATCTCCGCGGTCACCCGACTTGCTGTATCGCTCATATGAGCTTGACACGCGGCCCTCGTTGCAGTCAATAAGCCCCTTGTCCCGCCAACCACGTACAGACTCGCACCTCCATTACATAGTCCGTGAAGTCATAATTCCGAATCCTGTGAAGCACCCCCACCCAAATTCAATGGGTGGGTGTTCATCTCCGTAGCGTGTACCAAGGAATTCAGTCTCCCTCTACTTAGATGACATCTGGCCCGTTTGAACTGTGGGCAGATGCCATGATGATCCGTCCGGTGATAGACATTTTTATCCACTCCGCGAAGACAATGGCAGCAATGACATCATCCCTCTTCCCCACCTCAGTGTCAAGTGACGTCGGCTCTATCATTTCCTCTCGTCCTCCATGGAACTATCACAGCGGCGATCAAACTCACCCCAAGTTGTATTACCTGCTGTAATCACCTAGGACCTAGGGACGACCCCTGGCCTTGAAACTTGGTTCTTGATCGGAAGCAGTCAACCAACCACGGCGTACGGATCCGCGCTGTCCATGTATGTACACTATACATTCCCGTATGTTGCTTTGGTTTTTGCGCGATAACTGCTGATCCGAGCTCCGAGGTTTTCCAACATAGACATCTGTTTCCGTGGGCGCGAGATGTGGAGCTTGACATACCGAACTTGAAACCCAGATAATGTGGGTATGGGACATTCATGTTGCTCACCTCGCATGTTGGCCAATCATGTTGTTGAACGAGATCACGTTCCTCGACTTCTCACTGCAAAAGTCATGCAACTTGCCCATGGCGTCGTATCAGGCTCGGTTGCTACCCGGTGTGTGTATTGAAACGCAATCGGCCCAAGTCATCCTGAGCATAGTTCCCCGTTTCCTCTGCAGCTGACCTTTACGTCCTTTCGCCTTCGATGACAGACGCCTGCGCCGTGTGGTCGGATCCAACTTGCCTCTGGGAGTGTCACCGCCTATGGTCCCAACCAGAACTCGGAATTGGAATGCCTCCGGCGAACGGCGGCGGACAACATGCTCGTGATCTGTCACACCCGTCCAGTTTACACGAATACCGTTAGGCCGAATTCTTTTCGACGGAAGGTTAACCAACCACTTAGGTCCGACGGGCCGACAATGGTTTTACCTCAACGTCTGATTCTTACCAGGGTGAACAAAGACAATGCAATCGGAGGTGTGTTGACAGTCACAAAGCAAGGATCGCGTATCCGATAAGCCTCCTGTCAACGTGAAAGACGTCATCCCGCAAGGCGGACTCGGAGCAAAGCTGGGCAAGGGTTGAATCAGGCTAGTCGTGTACGTGAAAAGTATATTTTGACAACTTGAATGCAGTGCTCATCCGAGCCAGGGCTCGGCAGTGTCCCGATATTTTACGTTCTATGGACAATTCTAAGAAGGTGGTCAGATGCGTGACGTCAATTGAGAATGGGATGGTCGGATCATGTGGACCGGAGCGTCGGACCGGAAATCAGCCTTCTTGCCAGCGACTCGCTTCAACTTTCAAGTGCAGACGCGTTTCTAAACCCGCACGACCGTTGCCCGAGGACTGTATGCGTACACATGAGAGAGGATTCTCAGGCAGTGGTAGAGACTAGTGTCACAGTTTTCCGAGGCTAACCTCCTGCAAGGCATGCCAAACCAAAGTCTACTCACTGCATTAACAATAACCGCACGCAAACTGCCGTGACTTTATACTCGGAAGACTTCGAATGCATTCATCGTCTCCGCCTCTTCTCCCTCGCCATCCCTGCACCGACTACCCTAGACTTTTTCGTTCGATGTGACTTGGACTCACAGGTAGCGGATCCAATTGCGACAAAGACGATGTCTCCTGGTAGAGAGCGAGTCATGGCGTCATCGATTGCTTGCCTCGTTCAGCAATGACAGGTTTGATCGCGCTTTCATCTTATTCTAGTTCAAACGTCCAGACCGTACACGGGACTTACTCAAACCACTCTATTTGTTGTTTTCGTGGTTGTACTACTTATGGTGTCGACATCCTGGGCACGGGAAGGAACCCTCAAGGCATTTTTCCCGCAAGGACCGGAATTCAACCGGCGAATCTCCTCCCGCTGCCTACCATCGAGCAATGTTTTGGTGACGACTCCATCTTCGACGACTTCCCTCGTCCGTAACTCGTCTTGACGTAGCGATACGTGGATGTCAATGATTTTGGAACAGAAATTTTCCCTAGCGTCGTCGGGGAGACGATCGGGCGGAGCCGTGCATGGTCCCAAGCCAGCTTGTCATGTACCATCCTGGAACATGTTTTCTCACGATGCTGGGGTCAATTATGTTTCAGCCAGAAACCGAGTTGCCTCAGGCTGAACGTGGACGTGCAGCCCGGTTTTCACCAGCATAAAAGTTGGCATGTCCTATACACATTTTCCGAGCGGGAAACGCGCAGGCGCCAGTTTCAACCCTGCACTTTTTGCAGTTTCCTCGCGAATCGTAAAACGGCGTGCTCAGCGCCGCGAAATTCCACTCAATGTGCGCAGTCTACTTATTCATTTCTGGCCCTTCCTGCAATCCCGGCCATAGGTCCAGACGAGCACATAACTTGTTGGTGTCAGTCGATTTTCATCTACCAGTGCAGCTACTATAAATAATTGTCGC
>JBBPNE010000632.1:0-15906 GCA_038090735.1 Xerocomellus amylosporus | reverse complement strand
AACTCAGCATCTGAGTTCTAATAACATCTTGTTCTGCTACCACTACGTGCCCTTCAAACGTTTCCATCAACCGGTAAGCACTAGTACTTCCTCCCTCAGAACTAGTCTACGCCTGGTAATTCAACACGTCCTACCCAGCCTGTCCTCAAACCGGACTATCATATTATGGAGGATGATGCAGCACTGCACCCAGTGTACTGCGTACATCAGGTTGTTTTGTGATCGGATGCGAATACGAAGTTTGCGAAGGGACTGAAACCTGCCCTTTAGTGCTGCGAATGCGTGTTCCACACACACGCGAACCTGGGATCATGTTATTGCTTATCTTAACTGACTGATTGCTCTTACCTTTGACAGATGACGGTTATAGATTTTTTGTGACCGTGATAACAGTGCCACTCGTGTTGCCTTGAAGGGGACGACACACCATGGTCTTGTAGGGTAAGCACTGTCCGCCCATATCCAATGACCCTCAGGAATCTGTGCTTCCGGATCTTGTCCCATCTCCGTCCCTTGGAATGCATAAGCGTCATGGACACTCCCTGGGTGTCCTAAGCCGTAGTCGACAATAAGAAGATTATGTGGCATCACCACAACCTATTGTGGTTTGACAGTGTTCAGGAACAATGGTGCGTATCCTACATACCTGACAATTCAAAGAATATTTTGATTTTCTGTCGTAGAACGTCTCACCATAGTAAGATGGTTTTTCGAACAAGTTGAATGTTGATCCGTCCACAGCAAAAATACCGTTCCTCCATGCGGCACAAGACCTGGCCTCAACAAATGTTCTCGCTAGCTCTGCATCCAGGGAACCCGCCGAGGGGATGTTCACGAAGTTGTCATGCTGCCCAAGAAGTGCAGCCATGACCCGGTTTGTGCAGTTTATAACAGAACCCACACTGACACCTGCCCATTGGGCAACGTCCTCAGTAGATATTGCATTCCCATAGTGACCCGCACGGTTTAGAAAGATTGCGAGTTGGATTGCGACCGGAAGTTGTAAGCGATTTGACCTAGACCGGAACACAGGATTGTCACTGATGCAGTCCAGAATGCAATCAAATATTTCCGGGTCCACACGAAGCTTGTGACGGAAAAGATGTGGACGCCATTCAGCAAAATGTTCAAGGAGATGAAGTTGCGATGCACGCGGCATCGGCTTGCCAATGGGATTCAGAACACGGGCTCGTGCAACCTCATCCTGGAGGGCTTCAATTGCCCCGAGCAGATGCTGGTAACGCTGGTCTCTCTCCTCTGTTGAGTCGAGTGACTGATCACTTGTGTCAGATTCAAAATCAGACAGGAATGGGGAGATGGGAGTGGGGGAGGGAATAAAAATCAAGTCCTCATCATCGCCCTCATCGTCAAGATCACTTTCGGAGTCCTCATTTGCACGATGCTGCAAATTTTCCCTCCGTCGCAACATCACGTTCAGTTTGAACATGTCAAGTTCCCACAGCAACTTGTTCTTTGTGGATGTTCGAGGCATGGCAGGACCTGGAGAAGGGGAGGGAAGGATGCTATCTGATGGGCTCTCATGTATTTGTAGTCGGAAGATCTATTTTTCTCTCTTGGAGAGCGTTTGAACTTAGTCACTGCTGGCAGCAAGCAATTCACATGATCATGGAGATCGGCCCGGTGTTCGGCACACATTCGGCATGGTCAGTGCTTAAATTTATCATGAAGTTCCAAAGCTCCAAAATAGCCCAGAATAGCTTGAGCATAGCCCCAGAATAGCCTAAGTGAATATCACTAATGGCGAGAAAGTGTAGGTATATCATTGGGGAGCCGACATGGACCACGGTGCTTTCGGGCACGTGACCGCGTCTTCTCCGCGAACGTCGGTCCCACTGGCAAATCCCGCCGAAATCGAGCGCTGCTGTGTTGAGATCGGATTCGCATGATTGAAAAAGTGCCACCACGGCCCTCGGAACGTCGACCTCAAGCATCCAGGGATCTGTTGATCGGAGGTGAGATTATCATTCAGTTCCCCACCCGCGTTAACTCGTCGAGGTAGTACGACATGCGTTACAGTGTGGAAAAAGGAAATTATGGCCGCGGACGTCGACACGCTCAAACAATTGCTTGATGAAGCAACCAATACAGTGGCCCAAAATTGGTATTGACGAGTAAAACCCCGATGAGAAAGATACTCCCTTAGTTCGGTATGTGACACGAATGTGAGTTTGGTTGGGTAGGTCAGTGACTCAGCGCGTTATCTCATGTAAGTGGGAGACACATCTCAAAGGATGTGGCTCATGATTCAGAACTACTGGGTATTTGCTTCTGAAGAGCGTTCAAGACGTCGTAAATGCTACTCTTTACGACCTGGTATAACCACTTGCCATGGACGCGGTCGGGAAAGACCAACTGGTTGGTTCACCATTTGCGAGTTCGATCATACAGTCATCCGCTCCGCTTGACTGGAAGGGCGACGCTGACTCAAATTTGCCTCGAGGTTCAATGTTTAGGGACCATCAAATTAGCAAGCGAACAAGCGAACCCATTACCTCTGGTATGGTGACTGGATGTTTGTCTCCATGAAATACAATGCCTAAGCTCTCAGCCAAGTACCTCTGATATAGCGAAATGGACATGAACTTTTTTTTTTTCGAGGAAATTCTGAATCGCATCCATTGGTTCCCAGGTTGGGCGTTCGTTCAGTTGTCCCTTGTTGAAAAAGACACTGGTTCATTCCTCGCACATGCCCGGGCTCACTGCTGAGGCCTCAGCAGTGAGCCCAGGCATGTGCGATAAAATGTGAGTTGTAGCCCTTGCACGTGATGCTTAGATGATGGTGTCCTTTTTTCGGCCTCGATCCCTTCCTCCTTACAGTAATCACTGTGCTAATTGCAACGCATTGCCAGGATCAGGTGGGGAGTGGAACGTTTTCCGGCTCGTATGTGCGTCTTCTCTTCATAGTATGGCTGGATCACGATTGGCGCAACTCGCCACAAGTGTCCGAATTCTTTGAATGCTGCTGGACGATCACGAACTTCCCCTTGCTGTAAATTTGTGCGGACTTGGGCCGTGACGCTGTCTTTGTCTGGGCTCCTGGTGCATACACGTTGCTCAAGGCGAGCTCTGGGATGTGCTTTCCCTTTCCTTGCGGTCAGATTGACTTTCCCCATTCCGTGGAACAACGATGATATCCCCAAAGACTTTATTCGCACAAGAACACATTTATGAAGCATTCGTCCGA
Source organism: Xerocomellus amylosporus (assembly GCA_038090735.1). Classification (NCBI taxonomy): domain Eukaryota; kingdom Fungi; phylum Basidiomycota; class Agaricomycetes; order Boletales; family Boletaceae; genus Xerocomellus; species Xerocomellus amylosporus. The sequence goes on along the minus strand of JBBPNE010000632.1, from coordinate 12,701 downwards.
CCAAGAAGTTAGGTTCCGTGTGGTACGCAATTCCTAACCTTAGCACGCCACGTGAACTCGTGACCAGGACTGCAGCGAAGAGGTAGGTTTGGGTCTGACGCTGGCCTCGGATGGCTATGTTACACACCCGAAGGCCATTCAGTATACCATCGAGGGCGCCCAACTAATCATCCCGTGGAATTTTTGACAAAGAGCACTGCAAGCGGGGCTACAAGGCATCGATTTACTGAGGCATGCACCTGGAGATTTATAATCAATCCGATCGCCAACTCACCGTCCTTCTCCCCAAGTGACCTTCTGTTGACAGAGTGCGATCAAAGATACGATATCCTTATCTTGAGACTAGTTACTGGCAGGTCGATGGTAAGTACATGCCTCCGGGAAGTCGGCTTCCGCTTTGCAAACAGGAAACGGCTGCCGTAGATGAGGCAGGCATCATACCGCAAGTCATGAGCGTGTTCACAGTGGCCCATCATCAGCCTTCTGGTGCTTAGCATCCGAGTCGGCACTCTGTTTCATACATCGTCCCGCAAAGAACGGAATTGCAGCCCCATAATTGCAACAAGAATGCTCGTGCTCAAAATCACACGGGGAACACCGAGAAGGACTCGCCTGGACTTTGTGTCAGTCTACAAATGACATCGACACTGCCGACTCTACTGGAAAAAACTCGAAGCCCCCATTCAACTTGACCACCACGTCGTAACAGTGTCCCATTACCCGTTGTGGGAATCCCGACGCAGCACTTTTCCCTCCTTGCTGACCTCGGTGGCGGGTTGTCCAGAGTGAGAACGTCCGTCGCGATGTCGTAAACTGGCCCAGGTCCACTTACGTCGTCGCGTCGCTCGGTGATTCCGGGACCATAGTCAGGGACCACCGCACCTCCCATCCGGCTGAATCGTGGAACGGTGGCAACCGCAAACAAAAAGATTAGAAGAAAAATAGAACAGCGATGTGGCAGCGACCTGTCACGTAATTTTCTTCACCGCTCTGCGCCGGCTCGTCGACGTCGTGAAAACGTGACAGTATCGCAAGATCGACCCCATGGGTAGCAGCCCCTGCCTCGGAGAGAGCCACCAGTAAAACCTGAGTACCGCGGCGAACTCGGCGTGTCGGGCGACGCGAAACTCGGATGCCCTAGCTACCCCTCACCTAAGCCACAGCGGCGTCACGCCCACACCTATCGGGGGGTAAACTCGGCCGAGCACCTAGTATACAGAACCAGTCATGGCAAGTCCCCGATCGCCAACCTGAGGAGGATGGCAGCTCAGCCGCCCCACCCATCGTTGGGTATACCGTCGAACAAGGGAGCTGTAACAGAAATAGCGCGGCCGGAACCCATCCGTAGAAGCACGCGGAACCGGGGGCGAGCGTCCCCTTATAGACAGAGCGGTGCGGTCGCCAGTGGAGTTGGTCACGGTGGAAGGGACGAGATCTGGAATTACTGATCTAAGTAGTAACATCGATCGGACTGGAACTCCGATGTCAGCCCATTGACACTAGCAGGTCTAGTTCAACCACCGTGGCGTAGAACCCAAGTCCGGGATAGTGTGTAGAAATTTCCTGGTGCCGGATTGCCGCACTGTTGCCTTCAATTGGCTTGCCACGCGTGTCCTACTAGTAGCCTCCCTGTGGTCATACCGCTCGTGGTACTGACAGGACGCGTGGTAAGTGGAACTGCCAAAAGAAGCTCGTGAGTTAACGACTGTTTTCCTTTGATGTCTTACCACCTTGGTCTCCCACACGCTCACGAAAACATTACGCCTACTCCCTGAAAGTGTACAGGAAAATGGTTGTGATCCTGAGTTTCCAAGGAACTCGCAACACAACAGCGATGCTACACGATTGATACACAATACACACGTCGAAAACGAGAAAACAATCTAGCAAATGCATGTCGAACAAGCGGAAAAGATGCCATAATATTAATTAAGGGACCACACAGGTTGAAAGATTGTCGTCATAACACCACACGGAAGCTGCTCAAGACTCGCCTGTCTTCGGCCGACAGCGGACTATAGCTACTTAGAGAAGGGTGATGTAAACGAACGGGGTGAGATGCACGTGAGTTTTGGGGGAGATCGGGTTGTGCGTGTGGACTAGTGAGGACAGCTGTACTCGGCAGAGCCGTGTGATGAGGATAAGTTCGTGATGTGGTAGACTGTGTGGGTGGCGAGTAAGGATGCCAAGGCATTGGGGATAAAGGACTGGATGGAGGGGGCGAGACAGAAAGCATAGGCCTTGACGGAACTCCATGGGACATTGGATGTTCCGAGTAGCGAACTAAATCCGGTCGGGCGGGAAAGTCAGCTATTGGAATGTAACCTTCCCTCGAGTCTGTCATAGAGCGACGATCACTCCGTACTCCGTTTGCTTTGCTTGACGTAAATATACCCTCTGGCACGCTCAAGCTACGGAGGTAATCGTAGCTTTCGATGACAGGGAGCCGCAGGTGGTCATCTCCCTGGGAAGAAAGTAGATGAGATACATGCCGCGAACGAATCATTGTAAAAATATTCCGGCTAACCGTGAAGTAGGCCACTACATGCCATTTACGCGGATGGCTTGATCCAGGAAGGTGTACAAGCGCTGAGTATGTTTGTTTCGTGAGTCCGTTTGGGCGGTTCGGGCGATCTTTTCGCCTATTGGTTGGAGGTGCGGCTGCAAGTGGATCGGTCGCCCGCCGGGCTCTGGGCTCCGCCAATGAGTATAGTCCTGGATTGCGCTTTAAAAATACAGGTACCTGAGGGCTGCCTTTGTATTTTTTCCCTCTTGAGTGGTCTCCATTTTTTCTTCGTAGAACAGATAGTCACCATGCATCCGACTTTGTGACCTGGTGACCACTCTGCATAAAAATTCGATCAAGAAAAAGTATGATGGAAAGATACCGACCATTTTCTCCCGTCAGTCCAACGCAGCAGACCCCCATCATTCTCCGCTTCCTCCCAGACAAAGATGTTCCCTGGGACCAGCTGTTCGCGCTCGTTGGTGGTCAGCCGACGTCTGATCAGCGGGAGCACACCGAGCCTAACAGCTTCCAAGACAATATAGGCATCTTTCGCATCACGAACGTCTAGCTCAATGAATGAGAGAGGTTCGCTCATAGATGTTATGTTTACATACAGAGAGCAGGATGAGTAGGGGGTCCAGTGTGAATGACGGTTGAGGGCATATTGACTACTCAAGGGAGAAGACTCGGATACGAGATCGAGAGTCTCTTCACTTTGGTCCCACCTTTATATGTATTGGCGAGTTGCGGGGCGTGTGACGGTTTGATATGAACGATCAAGTAACGTAACAGGGTTAAATGCCCTGGGGAGGCAAAGATCAGATCGGTGATCTTCTGACAGTGAATTCTGAATGTTTGGGAGGAGCAGAAACAAAAAGCGGAAGCAGGCTATGTCCACATTTTCCACCTTGTTCTTAATTTAGAGGACGGAGATGTTGCAGCACGGATAAAAAGGACCGCGACATGAGACAAACCTTATTCGATGACCTGACATACCCAGGCACCGGTCACAGATTGTTTACAACTGGATCTAGTAGAGGTCCATGTGTGTCCACGGGAAATCTTGGTGAGACTTCAGATGATGATTTTTTTCCCATATGGAGAGGAGGTTCCCAGCAGGCTTATCTATGCGCCAATGCATTGAGCACAAGGCTTACATTGCCTGCTATGTATCCACTGCGCCCGCAGGCGCGGGGTCTATCCGCAGGTGTCTCCTGATGGCTATTCCCGCGTTACACCTGTCAAACACCCGCTCTGTCGATCGTGGAGTCGGGATTCCTACCGCGAGTTATTGAGGTCAGAGTTTAAGCTCTGTATCACCCTCCAAGAACAGCTCTTAGTACGACGCACCGTTCGAAGGGCCTCGAAAACGTCTAGCTGGACGATTGGAGACCAATAAATGATAACAATCTGTTTTTAGGACATCATTTCTTGTCAAAGGTCCGACTCCGGTCCGGCGGAGCCAGGAGTACTTCATGTTTAAATGCTGTCTGCTTCATGACCTCCCGAGTGTGAGTCGGTCTGCTTCGATATTATTTAGCCACCTTAGGGATAATGTCAGTCAAAGTCCTTTAAGTATAGGACCCACACGTGTCTTACTAGTCACGTTTTCAACGGAGCGTACAAAGCTACGCACCAAGGTTGATAGTGCTACCCTTTCTAAGATGGCAGCCTAATACGACGAAAAATGGACATATAGAGCTGAGCACGAAGATACCGCGTTCGCCATTTGTGCGGGGTCCACCACGGCGTCAAGCCTCGTCATGATCAGTGTCACGAAGAGTCAGTCCTACAGCGACTCACGTGGTGCGGTGTGGGCTCCATGTACATATCTCGATAGCGCCACTGCACTGGCAGAATCGGCCTATTATTTATCACCAGGCTCATGTCAGCAACAAGCTGATACTTTACTCGGCGTCGAACAACACGACCTGTCGTCTGTCTGCCCCCGTGGCAGTCACGGTACTACTACACACAGTGACATTGGGCCATCGGGTCATAGAAAAGGAACGCAACGCAACACGGGCCACGGCCGACCCCCAGCGGTATCTCAGGAGAGAGGTTTGAATCCGCCCGATGAGTGACTTCTCCCAAAAAGACTGGTTTGGGGCTTGAAGCAGCCCGAGTACTTGATCAACAAGATCCTTGGAATTTGTCGAGTCGTTGAAGGACAACAAGATTGCTTTCAAGTTCCGGGACGCGTACGGTACTGTAAACATGAGCACACAGGCCAAACGGAGAGTAGCCGGCGCGCGTAATAGACAGTTAGTTTCTAACCACATTCGACTATGCTTTTTCTTTATTTACCGAATCGGAGAAACCGTACGTGGCCCAGCTGCAAAGGCTCCGGGATGTTGATAACTGCTTGTAGACAGTCTCCCCTTGACACGGCGTGGGATGAAATCGCTCGTCTCAGTTTCGCTGCTGTGTACCTCACAGTGCCCCTGCCATCACGATGCACATGGCAAGGCTCGAAGACAAACCATGACATGCGAGATCGTTTCCGTTTTGTATTTTGCGTTGATATGACCTCTGATCAAGAAAAAAAGTGTCCAGGACTCCATGCCCTTTCGAAGGCATCCAATCAATGGAGATCATATATTCTTTCAGAGAGGTACCTGGACGGGTCATCGGGTGCATGATTGCGCGCTTCCCTTAAGTGCTCTCACGTCACACAGCGAGTTGAAATCTATTTTTCACAGAGATCATTTGCACGTCAAAACGAGCGTGATTTCGATGCCATGGACCGTGACCCGTTCCTTCGGACATTTCAGAGCTTGGGACGAAGTAAGGCGCCTATTACTTACTGCCCAATTATGCGCATGGCAAGGACTTACATCACCAAGTGCTTTACACCAATCAACCTCACAACTGATTGCATTCTGGATGGTGCCACAGCACGGCGAGCAGTCATAGAAAGAAGACAACGTGGTACATTTACCTGTCTTCGGGTATGAATTGTTCACATACTATGGGCCAGTGTCAGTACTTTCCTCTTCGCATTGTATATCATTTCATTCCAGGGTCGTGGTAATGAATCGTCCCAGTACAATTTCGTTCATCTTGTGGATGACGAGCATGGAAGTGGAGACTGACAATACACACAACCTCCTTAGCTCTAACCATTGAGGGCCGAAGCGGTAAATGTTCAGAGTCCTGGGCCTCCAATGGGTGTGACATAGTACGGACATGGGCGTGCTAGCCTGCATTCGTGGCGCCTCTCCGGGCAACAATTTATCACGCACTTTTTCAACAAATTCTTGGCCAAAACATTTCATTTTACCTAAGTAGATGGCAACTCATCGTCACAATCTTGGACACAACATCCTTGACTTGCGTTCGTCCACATTCGAGTTCAACACATCCACGAAAACATGAGTCTAGGTGGTATGGATCTACTGCATAACATCGGGGTGCCCACTGCGTGCTAATCAGATAACCTGACAGGCCTACAACACGACGGAGACTTGCTCATCACTCCTCAAATGAAGGGGATTCTCGACAAGCCCGGGTTCATCAGTGGTGAAATGGGCAGCGAGAGACTGCGCAACATGTTCCAGCTGCGTAGGTATCTCTTTTCCCGCGGGCAAATGCCAACCCCTGTCTCTCGCCACCCTCAGGCGTTGACATCTCTTTCGAGCATTAACCATGCCTTTCTTTCCACCCCAGAATTTGCTGAATTCAACCCCAACAAGCTTTCTCGGTTCGCACTCGCCTGCATGTGCGGGAATTACGACATAGTCAAGCAGGTCCGTTTGATATTTCTCTGCGCGCCTACAAAAGCGTTGTCAGATCTCTGACCCCGCGTTTCCTTGTCTAGGATGTCGAATCGGGCACCGCGCCGGATCTGAACACCACCCAGACCCCCTTCCAGTTCGGATTCGTCACCTTTACCGTCTTTGGTGCACAACGGCTCCAACCTGAACCTGCCCCGCCAGGCGGCAACCCCATGAGACACCTCGACACTCTCGGCTATCTCATCGCCTCTGGCGCGCCGCTGGATATCCCTGACATCGTCGGCCACACGGCGCTTCATCACGCGTGTACGCCGCCAGTCGGGCACGCCGAGATGACCAAATGTTTATTGGAAAAAGGCGCCAACGTGAACGCACAGAATCGGTATGGGGAGGTGCCCATCATCTTCCCATTCCAGGGGGGCGACGTGGCGCTTGTCGACATGTTGATGGAACACGGCGCGGACCTGGACATTGCGGACGGGAACGGCGATTCGCCCCGGAAGATGTGCTTGGTCTTTGGGGCGGAGGTCACCGCTGCCGTTCAGCGATGGGAGCGGAAACGCAAGGGCGAGGTGGCGCCCTGGGAAGAGAAGCGGTGCGAGTATTGCAAGACCAAGGGGAGCGGGCTGAAGCGATGCACGAGGTGTCATCTCGTTCGGTACTGCTCGACCGAGTGCCAGCGTGCGTGATCTTTCGCGTTTCTCCGGGTGGGCGCGTTTCGCTCAACGTTTGCGGATGGTAGGCGCACACTGGAAAGTGCACAAGCCAGGGTGTAACCCGTTTTGCGCGGCGACGACCGTCACTCTCAAACCGGCCTATGGTGGCGCACTGAAATCCGAGACGATCTCCAGAGCGGATCTCACGCGCCAGGCGTTCGGTCTTGCAACCCCCACCACCCGTCCGTTCAGACCAGGTCTTACCAGAAACGAGACTGAGAACAAGAACATGGTGATCAAGATCCAGGTACCTGTCGACGTCGTCACCAACAGCCCCAACTCTGCCCTCGGAGCGCTGTACATCTATAACAAGAGGCGGGACTTTGTTTGCACGGTCGCAAGAGCGTCTAACCCCGACGCGTATGACGCCGTCGTGCGGATCGTGCGGTCCCGGGGAGTCGGTGGAGCAAAGGCGTATTTCGCAGCCGAGTTGAAAAATTCGGACGAGTTGGTCGTCAAAATATCCGAGGTGTTGGCCGAACAACCATTCTGAACTGCGGTATACTCAAAGTCCATTCAAAGAAAGCGTGATAAAGATAGGTAGTAGTATTTCGTGCTAGGTAATTCGATCTACTGGAACAAAGAAAACAACGGTTCAAATTCGCCAAATCATTCACCTCGGTCAGCCTTTGCAGCTGACTCAAGCTTCTGCTGCGTTTCTGCCATCTCCTGCTCCCATGCCTTCCACTCAGCAGGGTCCTTGGCCCAAAGGGCGTGGCAATCATGACAACGTATGTAATATGCTGTCGTCTGGGCACCGAATCCCAGCAATGTGCTGCAAACACACGATGCGTGAGTAACATTCACACATACCAATACGGTTACACGTACAACTCGGGCAGGACGTCACCAACGGCGTCGATATTACCCTGCGGCAAACAATCCTCACAGAACGCCTGAGGACATGTCTGACATCTGTTCGGGAAACCAAAACTCAGGCCCGAGATAACCGAGAGAGAGAGTGGCGCGTCATACCGGAAGAGCATCCCGCCGGATTGCGCGGTGTTCCGATTGCATTCTGCGCAATTATGCTGACTACATGGAATCGTCGGGAGTTTCTTCAGCTGCGCTGGCGTGATGCCGTGACACTCGGGATGGAACACTGGGTTTACGGAAAACGGAGATCAGCATCGACAAGTCGTGGCGTGGGTGCGGGAAAGTGATTACCGAGAAAGACGTACCTCGAGGACATTGACCGCACACGACCACTTCACCCCCGTCTCTGCAATAAATGCACCAATCCTCTGAATCGTATTTGGCTCTCGACCGCTTCGTGGGAGAGCTCTTGGCTTCGTTTGTGGGCTGAAAAAACTCGTCTAGGGAGACAGTCCCGCCGCGGAAACCAAAGATGACTCACCTCGTCGCATCCCATGTAATCTGCCACGACATGGATCCCATCAACCACAACAAGCCGATTAGCCCGTCCGCGTTTCTGCAGTTCCTTCCACTCCTGGGCAATCTGCTGGTTGTTCTGTCGTCGAGAGACCACTTGGCCTTCAAACAGTCTGCTTTGAACTTGGGCGACACCGCTGAGCAGCCGGCGTTCCTCCTCCTCGGCGTCTTGAAGAAGCTTGTCAGTTTCTTCTGCTTTGACGGCAGATTCGTCAGTCCCGCTATCGCCTCGGGTGGCCAGGTCGTTTTTCATCCGTGCGTCTCTCACGCTCTCTCGTGCTCTCGACTCCTCCAAAATGGCGTCGATCGGCGCATTCAAAAATCGCCCAAAGTCCATGCCGGTTTCATCACGCGAGATGGCGCTGCTACCCTTGCGCAATATATCCATGAGTTCGGCCTTTTTGAGTTGCTGAGCATTTTCTTCAGATTCCTTGCCGTCGGAAGAAGGATCGGTGTTGGAGGACATGACTTTGAGTGACAGGAACAGTTTTCGGCGGATTCGGTCTAGCATCTGGTCCTCGACGCTTCCTCGACAGATCAGTCGATACACCTTGTTGGTCCGGTAAGTCTAAAGAGAGAAGAAGAGTAAGCACACAAACTCACCTTGACGATCTTCGTCTGCCCAATACGATGTGCTCGTGCGATGGCTTGCAGGTCGTTTTGTGGATTCCAGTCAGAGTCACACATGATGACCGTGGACGCCTTGGTAAGATTGATACCTAGGTGTGATTAGCTTGATGTTGGAGGATGCAACCCCGATTTCGACCAACCTAGACCACCAGCCTTTGTAGACACCAAAAAGACCTTGTACGCTATATGCGGGGGCGCTCAGCAGGGAAACACGAACGTAGACAGCCTCTTACGCGATTTCTCTTGTTGGAACTGAAAGCAGAGGTGAGGGCATGTATCTCGCTGTATGATTGACACACACCAGTTTGATGTCCAAGGTACGTCGTGGGCGCGTCGTGCCCCCATCAAGTCGTGCATAGGGTATATCGCGAAGCTCCATGAAATCTTCTAGTAAATCTAGCATGCTATACGAAGGGCCGTCATTAAAAGGTACATGTTGAGTGTCGACCGGACATACCTTGTCCATTGCTATCCCGAGAAGTAAATTAGATTACAGCGCATGCAGGTGACTAATGGCGTCAAGACGTACAGAGAAGATGAGAACACGCTCGCCCTTTGGGAGAGTGTCGGCGAGGATCTTGTCAATGACAGTAAGCTTCGAGGAGGAAGCAACGATGTGCTCTCCGATGACATATGGCGATGGCGACGCGTCTTCAAGCAAATATGGGCTAAATGTAGGTGAGAACCGAAGCTCGAGAGACATGCAAGCAAGGCGTACTGGTCACAGACTTTACGCAGTTGCATCAATAGGTTCATGAGCTTCGCCCAACCTATGCGAACGATATCAGCAAAACCTGGTCTCCTCGAAAGCTCGCTTTTATCTTACGGTTAGCCTCCCCACTAGCCGTTCGCTTTATCTGGGTCGCGATTTGTTCTCTGACGTGCCTTCGCCCATCGTCCTCGGGCCCATCTTCTAATTTACTGGTGAATATCTCTTGTAGGTCCATGGTATCCATCCGAGTTAACAACCGATACGTCCAGAACCTTTGCGCCTCTGTCATTGGTATGAAGACTGTCAACTCTTCACGTGGTGGAACACTGATATCAACTGAATCCTTCGTCCGGCGCATCATGACCACTTTAAGAAGCTCCTGAGTGGCTTTGAGTATGGGAATAGAGTAGTTTCCTTGGGTGAGGTTGAAAGATTCACGAAAGATGCGCTCCGAAGCGGGCGTAAAAACTGTTGGGTATAACCAGTGCAAAAGGCTCCAAAGCTCGACCAGGTTGTTCTGTACGGGCGTGCCTGTCAAGACTGGACGGTGTCGCCAGTCAGCGAACGTGACACTCGAGTAGACGGCACATACTCAGTCGGTATAGGGAACCCAGTCCCTTGATCTTGTTCGACACCTTCGTCTCCGAGTTCTTGATTCTGTGACCCTCGTCGAGGACACAATACAGCCATCGTCGGGTCTTGAACCAGCTGTCGTCCGAAACGTACGCATCATACGTCGTGATACAGAGGTCAAACTTGATTTCTCCATTGCGGACGGCCATCTTGAGACGGTCCCGTTCGGACTGGGTTCCGTGATACCGAAGGACGTTGAAGCAAGGCAGCCAACGGGCAGCTTCCTATTGTGAACATACATTGTTAGCATCCCACGGGGGCATAAACAAGAGGAGAGCACATTTTGCCAAGAAGATAAAACGGAGAGCGGACATATGATGAGATGAGGATCTTGAGGACCTGTGAGAAGGGGGCTATGCGTATACGAAACACACCAATCACAGCGACCGCACGGACCTTTCGGTTGTTCCCTGATATACGCAAACAAGGAAAGGGTCTGGAGAATGATCAGAATACAAACCACGTGAACGGACGTTCTGTCCAAACCTGCAGCGTCTTGCCGAGACCCATCTCTGCAAAGCACCATCAGACCGATAGGATAGGGTATATATCTGCGCTTGACCCACCGTCTCCGAGAATGCAGTTCATCCCTTCAAGGACGACGTTTATCGCCAAACCCCATCACACGACACCAACACTCACCATTGTTATACATGTACACGAGAAAAGCCAACCCTTGCAGCTGAACGTGATTTACACGTCAGTCGCCCAAGCCGCCACAACCCAAAACGACCCGCACGCACCTGATAATCCTTCATGTCGCCCCCTTTAATCAACGCCGGCTGCTCCGTCAACGGGCGGAACGGTACATAGGCCACCTTCTCCCCAATCTCCGACACCTCTTTGCGGAGCACGTCGAAGAAATTGGTGGAGGGCAAGAGCGGCTGGAAGAGGTCCCAATGGCGAAACAGCCAGCGTCGCTTCGCAGCCTCCACCTGGACGCGCTTGGCGTTGATCACGATCGTGAGCTGGCGATCCGCACCGAGAGAGGGGTCAGATGCCACGTCGACCGCGAGGGAGGACCGGGCGCACCGCTTTCTTGTTTTCCATTTTCTGTTTCTTCCGAGTGCCCACGAGAGGGCCATCTTTTTCGGAGAGCGAGGGGGTGCGTGAGCGCTTGGTCGTGCGTGCGGGTGTGATGAGGGTGTCGAGTTTCGTTTTGCGTGCGGTGCGGTCTGGGGGTGTCGCGTCCCCGACGACGGTGGTGCTGCGTGTCGGGCTCGACGCGCCGATCACATCGAGCTCGTCAATGTCCGACTCTCCGTCAAAGGGGAACGCGGCTTCGACCATCACCATCGTCGTCTGATGCTGTCGAGCGACGCGCCGTGATCACCTCTCTTGGGCCAGTTCAGGGCAGGCCAACACGCGTCTCACTCGGTGGCTGTATACGATTCGATTGCAACTAGTCTAGCTCATACATACCACCGCTCCCTCAGCCTCTTCCTCTGCACCATCGGCTTGGTCACTGCGATCGCCACAGCCAGCCCGACCACCGTCAACACCAGCTGTACCTTGTTAAAGTTTTCAGAGAGCACGTCGAATGTCCCCGACGTTGCGACGCGCGTAAGGAACAAGTCTGTGCCCACCGCGAGCACCAGAGACGTCGACTCCAGCAGCGACGGCGCAGTAATTATCTGGCGCACGTCAGCCACCTGTAGACACCGTCAACCAACACGTCGCAAGATAGAGAAACACGACGCAGACGAACCTCGTAGTAGTGGGACAACACGAGCCGCCCATCGTCTGGGAGCACCGGGTCGTACTGCACGAGCATTTCCTCTGCTTCTTCGTTCGTCGGTTTTCGTTTTGGTCGGCGCGGGTTCAACAGACGGCGTGGGATAGAATGGATGGCGTTCTTTCGACTTGATACTACGAGACCATTAGAATCACCTTGAAGAATGTTATCAATCGAGACCCACTTATTATATCCTTGGTCGATACTCCGAATTTAGTCGTCGTCGTTGCAATAGCAGTAACGCCATGCGGCACCGCGAACGCTTGTTCATACACTGAAAACTCGGTGGTCTTGTTCGAGTACGAGGTAATGTCCGAACTGTCAACAGGCAGGCAATCGTCAGTGCCAACCCCTGCCCAAACGGTCAAGACGCACCTCGAAATCTTCTCGTCCGGCCCATATCCTTCATATATTTCTACCGAAACGACACGGTAACCCTTTGCACTGCCAACCTCGGTACCATCATCATAATATGAATACACCAGCCAGTTTTCGTCCAACACAACTTGAATGTCGCATTTTCCGTCCACAACAGGCAACGAGACGTGGTACAACACGGTACCTTTGACCGTGTCGACCATGTACAGACCACAGGTGCCTGAAGGGGACGAGGAAGTGCGTGACGGGGCAGAGATCA
>JBBPNE010000631.1:0-15921 GCA_038090735.1 Xerocomellus amylosporus | reverse complement strand
TCGCTGATTTGCTAGATGTTTCCGTGATCATCTACCTCGACAACATCCTCATCTTCTCCGAAGATAAGGCTTCCCACAAAGAGCACGTCCAAGAAGTTCTCCGACGTCTCCGGAAGCACAGACTCTACGCGAAACCCAAGAAATGCGAGTTCCACACCGAATCCACTGAGTACCTCGGATACCAACTCTCTCCGTCCGGACTGACCATGTCATTGGACAAGGTCCGAACCATTTTAGATTGGCCCGAGCCTTGGAAGGTCAAGGTCGTTCAGTCCTTCCTTGGATTCGCGAACTTTTACCGTCGCTTCATCTTCAATTACTCCAACATAGTCACTCCTTTAACTCGCCTCACTTGTAAAGGCATTCTGTGGACCTTCAGTGACTCCTGCCGAGCTGCTTTTCAGCAGCTCAAAGATGCCTTCACCTCCGCCCCCATCCTCACCCATTGGGTTCCCGACGCTCCAATGATCGTGGAGACCGATGCCTCCGACTATGCCATTGCTGGTATACTCTCGATTCATTGCCCCGACGACGAGATTCGGCCGGTCACCTATTACTCTCGGACCCTCTCCGCTCCAGAACTCAACTACAATACTCATGACAAGGAACTCCTCGCTATCCACGAGGTGTTCCGGTCATGGCGTCACTACCTTGAAGGCTCTGCAGATCCAATCGACGTCGTTACCGACCACAAGAACCTGGAGTATTTCTCCACCACTAAACTCCGGACTCGGCGGCAAGCCCGCTGGTCGGAGTACCTCCTCCAGTTCAATATGATTGTTCGCTTCCACCCCGGAAAGCTCAGTGCTAAACCTGATGCCCTCACTAGACGCTGGGACGTCTATCCCAAAGAGGGGGATAAGGACTATGCTCGAGTTAACCCTCATAACTTCCGGCCGGTATTCACACAGGAACAGCTCGCTGCATCCCTTCGGGCTACCTACTTAGAGTTCCCCATGCTCTGAGCCAGCACCCTGTTCGACGAAGAAAACCTTCAGAACGACATCCTCTCTGCACTCCCCTCCGATCCTTTAGCAATGCTCCACATGTCCACCTCCGAACCTTCGGACTCCCGGTGGTCCGTCGACTCCAACGGATTCCTCCGACTAGATGGTCGCATCTACATATGTGCCCGAATCGAATGACCTCCGTCTCCGAGTTCTCCAGTTTAAGCACGACCATCCCCTCTCCGGTCATTTTGGACAGAATCGGACCTTGGACCTCATTCACCGCGAATACACTTGGCCAGGTTTACGAACCTATGTAAAGGACTACGTCTCATCCTGTACAACCTGCGCCCGTGCGAAGGTCCCGAGGCATAAGCCTTACAGATTGTTGAAACAACTCCCCATCCCCGAGAAACCGTGGAACTCCATCTCCTTGGATTTCATTGAACAGCTTCCTCCATCCTCGGGATTCACTTCCATCCTCGTAGTTGTTGACCGCTTATCCAAACAGTGCATCTTCATCCCTACCCACAACACAATTACCTCCCCCGAGCTCGCAAAGCTATTCCTCCTCCACGCCTTTTCTAAACACGGAGTTCCGTCCCATATCACCTCCGATAGAGGTTCGGAATTCGTATCCCACTTCTTCCGGTCACTCGGAAAGGCCCTGGACATTTGGCTCCACTTCACCTCCGGTCATCACCTGGAAGGCGATGGCCAGACTGAGCGGATGAATCAAACTCTCGAGCAGTACCTTCGGATTTACAGTACCTACCAGCAAGATAATTGGTCAGAACTCCTGCCCCTCACCGAGTTCTCATACAATAATGCTCTGAGCACTACAACTGGAGTGTCTCCGTTCTTCGCTAATAAAGGTTACCACCCGAACATCACCGTTCACCCCGAACACGACCTCTCGTCTGCTTGGGCTAGAGAATATTCCATCGACCTTGACTCCCTCCATCAGTTCCTCCACAAGGAGATGGCCCACGCCCAAAAGCAATACCAAGGACCCGCCGACGCTAAACAAACTCCGGCGCCGAACTTCAAAGTCGGTGACCTGGTTTTCGTCAAAGCAAAGTACTTCCGGTCTACTCGGCCCTCTAAGAAACTCTCAGAAAAGAATTTAGGGCTGTACTCGGTTATCGCTCAGGCAGGCACTCACTCCTTCACGCTCCGACTCCCCGATTCCATGAACTGGGTTCACCCGTTTTCCATGTCTCTCAGCTAGAACCCTCCGTGCCCAATGTCATCCTGAATCGGGTACAACCTCCACCACCGCTGATTGAGACAGTGAACCGGAATTCGAGATCTCTGAAATCCTCGACTCCAAAATAGATCGGAGATGAAGAAACTGTAACCTATTGTATCTGGTGCGCTGGTCCGGTTATGAAGGTACTGCCAACGAGACTTCTTGGCTTCTCGCCACGGAGCTAGATCATGCTTCCGAGCTCATCCGAGGTTACCATCTCAATTATCCCGACAAACCCGGACCTTACGTCCCACTGTAATAGTTTCTTTTCTCTCAATATTTTCCATTCCTTATCTCTCACTCTGTATTTGCAGTTTTTCACTATGGCCTTCAAGGGTTCAGGCCTAAGGGGGGGATACTGTCATATCCCGTACATTAGGCTCGCTTCTGAGTACTCCGAGTAAGTTCCGACTTGGTCTGTCGTGCCCAAGATGGTTCAGTACCTTCAGTCCGACACAGCTCCGAGACCTCGGAGCTTACTTGACACTTATATTACCCCCGTCCATTCTAGTACCTTTACTTACCTCCATTCGAACTAGTTCCACTAATTAGTATTGTCTGTGGCAGTCCCGCAACTCGGGAACGCTCTCGTACCGAGTTGTCCTCTGGGACAGCTTTCCGCCTCGGAACACTGCAACCTCTTGAGGTTTCTGCAGTGTTCTCCCTTCGTATATAAACATAGTTTTATCACCTTGTAACTTTAGTCTGATTATCAACTAAGATATTCTATCTCCCCTCTCTGAAGTTGACAAGTCTCCCCGTCGTCTCCTCGCAGGTTAGCTCGACGCTAGACCTTGCACCCTTCACCCCCGACTCCTTCTGATCACCCCCGACGTCCCCTGACGTCCCCAACCATTTTGCCATTCCGACCCCCGACCAATTTTGGGACACCCGGACTTATTGACAAGGGCGCACCACATACGGTGAAGCCGAGTCCTGAGCGCTAAGTACCTCTGAGTCTTTTGGAGTACCCTCGGAGCAGAAGTTATGGTCTTGACACTAGAGCAGAGTTGCCTGCCCAATCACCAGCAGGTGACTGTGTGGTTTGGCAAGCTAATGACAAAGGTTATGATAGCGACTGATGGAGTGGACTGATGCTAAGGAGTGAATTTGGAAGCTAAGGCAAGTCCTACAGAAAAAAAAGAAAAGGGGCTTATTTGTAATCAATAACCCAATACAGCAAAGGTCTACTGAAACACAAGTCCCCCACCGCCTTCAGGAATCCTTTTGACTAGACCCTCGCCACCTTGAAACCATTACCCCAGCCCGCCTAAACCCCAAATGGACCCCATGTTCCACCATAAACATCAAAGATGACCTAGCGACCACTACCAGCCAAGACATAGCAGCAGAAACCTCAAATGAATTTTGCATCTACACAGACAGCTTGGGCTACAGAGGGAACATAGGAGCTGCTGCTGTCCTCAGATGTAACAGCAGAACGATTAGCACCATAAGATATACCCTGGGGTCTGATGGGGGCCACATGGTATATGAAGGGGAAGTTGTAGGAATGATTCTCGGAGTGCACCTCATTAAAAAAGCATTCCCAGCCCCAGCAACATCCATTGCACTCAACAACTGCACAGCAATCCTGGCCACCAACACATTCAACCCAACCCAGGCCACTACCTCATTGACATCCGAGTCTTCCACTCTGCCCTTGAGACTGCTCTCAACCACAAAGGAATACTGAATGCATCCATAAGATGGGTCCCAGGCCACTCCAACATCCCAGGAAACAAAGAAGCTGATGCAGCGGCGAAACATGCTGCCCAGGCCCCAAGGAGATAGCTCACACCCCAGTCTCCTCCACAACTGTGAGGCCACCAGGGAGCGCCTAAAACCCTCCCACGCAGCAGTTAAAATCTGGTCAGGAGTTACACAGTCTTTAACACCCATGCTACGCCCTAGTTGTCACAATTTGGGCATTGTGGGGAGGGGGCTTTTTGGATGTGGAAGAGGTGCTTGTTGAGAGGGATATGTCCCATGCGGAGTTGGAAGAGTACTGCAGCATGGTGTTTTGGGAGGTCACTGACAAGTTTTAGGAAATTTCCCAATGGAAGATAGGAGTCAATGGTGTGGGTGGGTGCGGCACGGGAGGAGTAGGAATAGATCTCTGTTCTAGTGGTTTGCAGGTTTTTCTGGAGGGCTTGTTTCACGGCCTGAAAATCTCGGAGTTCACTTGGACACAAAGGGACATTGGCCTCAGCTTATATGCTGTGCCCTTGTTGCAGTAGGGTCCCAGAGGTTGGAAGAGGTCAGAGATGGTGATGAACTCCAACAGTGATCAGACGGCGATCATGACAGCTGATGATGAGGGGGAGCAAACCCAAGGTGTCAGGGACAAGAGGACCATGAGGGGATTTATCCCAAACAGGCAAGAGGTGTCAGAGACAATAAAGGAGTGCGTCTAAGTCAATATTCAAACTGATGTACATAAGTGTAGTTGTACAGTATATATACAATAGGAATAAGCTGTAGAATCATATGTGGACGTACATAGGTTTCCGGGCAGTGTGCCAGAGCTATGAATGGCCTGAGCTGTGGTCACACAGCCTTGGAGGAGTCTTGGGTCCGGAGTACAGATTGGGTTAGTACAAGGTACAGAACAAAGATTATCTAAAGGGGATACACTCGGAACTCCGAAATCTCGGAGGCGTATGAGTTTGTAGACAAAGGGGAACAAGGTCTGGAGTACAGAAAACGTGGAGGAAACTCAGAAGAGCTTGGAGGAGCTCGGAAACAGACTAGAAGTGAAATACATAAAATCTGGTATATGACAGTGGGTTTGGAAAACCCATGTGGGTTGTGGGTATGGGTACCGATGGGTATGGTTTTTGGATACCCATACCCATACCCACACCTTAAGGGGTGGGTACATACCCATACCCATGGGTACCAGTGAGCTTGAATTGTTTTATGATATTGGAGTTATCAGGCGAAGATACTGAGTAGGACATCTCAGAATCCATTCTATCACATGATTATACACTCTGAGAGTCATATATTGATGAGTAATTCATCAGTGAATACATATGCCCAATTCCCAAGCAATTGGAATTGGCTCATCAAAGTGGATCTCTGACTGATCTTCAGTTTGACATGCTGCCAAAAAATGAGGATATCTCTACAATCTACAGGCTGGGCCACATGGCCCTGGGGCCATTAGAAAGCCATACATTAGCACTATAACCCGAGTGACTAATGCAAAGATTGATTCCCACACTGTCATATGTAAAATAGCCAATCTCTCAAGAGACCAACCCTAGACCAGTTCAAATTGGAAGATCTGTTTATCCTCAAAGTTGTTGGGATTTATGTTTGACATAAGGTCTAGCCCGTTCTACTTCTGAACTTCTATTACAGCCGGGCCTAGATTGTCTTACATAAGTATGATGACATTATGATCTAGACTCTTATCTCTGATCTATGACATCATAGATAGAGACTATTCTTGTTATCAAGATAGTTGTACAGTATTTTTTATATCTTATTAGAGATAAGGATTACTCCTTTTGGCACTATTGCCATATATGTACTTGGTCTGTGCGCACACAGCTGTACTATGTATATAAAGGTGGCTTAACCACCTTAGAATATAATGAGTCCTACTCACAACTCACTCTATTCTCTCTGAACAGCAAGAAGCTCCTTAAGTAAGTCTTTCTTACATACTTAAATTCCTCTATAGCTTCCCTCTGTGCTATCCTCTTGAGAGATACCTCCTGTGTAGTGTTTCACACACATACAAGCTCTACTTTCATTAAAAGTAAGGTCTGCAAGTGAGCTTCCAGATATCAAGCAGGAACAAGAATTGGAGAAGGGGTCAAAGAATTAGTCTTTAGGCTTATGTATTATATCATAGAATGACTCAAAAGGCTGTCTGCAAACAGGCTGCCATTTTATCACATCTTGTTTAAAATTATAGACCTTTCCACCAATAGAGAGCCATGAGCAAGGGCTTCATTTCATATACTCATAGACTAGGGCCCAGGTTAGGGGTTATCAGGGGTTATTGACTTTAGTGGAAAATGTCCAAGTCATGGTATATTTTTTGCTCTCTGAAAATCAAGTACCCATGGGTAAGCCCACAGTGGGTATGGGTATGGGTTTTTGGTGGGTATGGCTATGGCTACGGCTGTAGATACCCATGGGTTACCCATGCTATGCCCTAGTGACAACAGCCGCCCAGAAACCATCTTCCACCTCTTGATGGAGTGCCCCCACTACAACACCCAGTGCAACTGGTTTCACACCAAGATCAGCAACAAAGCAAAAGACCTATCCAAGCTACTCGATGACCCAAAGTGCATCATGTTGAAGTCCAGGCATAGACTAGTCTGAGGTAGAGGAGGACTAGTGCTTACTGGTTGGGTTAAACGCTGAGTAACGGCACGTAGTGGTTAGTGGAAGAGATGTTATTGGAACTCAGACACTGAGTTCGAAACTATTGTACTACAGGTTCGCTTATGTAATAGTGTTAACCATATACGGTATACTACAGTAATTACACTAAGTACGTTGAACAATATGGTACTTATTCAACACTCCCCCTTGCTAAGCAGCTACTCTGAGTGTCATATCCGGGAATTCCACCAAGTCCAATCAAGTCCATTCTGACCTCTGTGAACTCCTTCGGATCCTCTTAGTCTCGGTCTCAACCCTGACCACTCAGACCCTCGGACTCTTGGACCTTCACACAGGTATAAACCTATACCACCCCATTAGTGTAGCTCCATTCCGTACCTTTAATATCCCAACTAGTACATTCCATCCTAGATCCAGTGTCTACGCCACACGCAGACTTTGGACCTCCGAGACACCACCTCTCACTTGGGTATTGTACTTATCCACAGCTTGGTACAAGCATACTTCCAAGCTCTCCGCTTTCAGACTTTTGCAGTATACAAACATTACTATAAGTACTGTACATTTAGTTAGTAGACCTTAGTTCAATTATTGCTTGTTCCAGACTATTTGTCTTTGATACTTGTCTTGATCCTCCCTCCTATAAATCCACTTCTCCTCTACACTCCCACACTGTTATGATCCGCCACACTTGGCATGTACATCTTTTCTTCAGACCCCGTCCATATTGCCTTGTCTTTCTAACCGTTCACTCGGAACACCTTGTGCCTAAACATAGCTTCCTTCCTATATGCTGTGCATGGCTATGCCTTCTCATGACTCACGCTTACTCCCCATTGGACGCTATCTTAGTTCCTGTGTTCACACAGCCTTCTTCCTCTTCTATTGCACTGCCCCACTTATCCGCTTTCGGCTTCCTCAGCCTAAGTACTATATCCACAGCTTGGTCCGTGTGCCGGGTTTCCACATACTTAAACAGCGTCCTCTCCTGTATTTCCCTCTTAACTTTGACCTCCTCAATATACGGTCTTAGCTCCTCCTTAGTCTTTGGATCTCTCTAAGTCTTCGCCTTACTTCTGAGTAGGCGCTCTAGTGCATTCTTTGTCCCTGTGAGCATTCGACTCGCAGTACAAGTCCTAGCCAAACCACATCTAGGCACAACCCTTGACCCGACGCCGTCGGTTCCTCGTCCTCGATCCCCTTAGTCCTCAACCGTTGAGTCTATGTTTGCCCCTACCCAGGTCAAGTGTAACACACACGAGATCTTGGTTAAACCCTTCAGAGTCTTCACCAGATGTACCCAAACCTTACTCACCATTGTCCTCTGCTCCTTCTTCCTTTCGTTTTCTTTGACCTCTGACCAAGTCTGTCCGACCTCCGACTCACCTCCGAGTGCGCTGCACCTCTGCAGCCACTCTACATCTATTACCTCTGAGCCTCTGAGCTCACTCGGACCTCCTTGGTGCTGCCGCGCTGAATAGCAACAAGTGAAGACTCGGGTTATAGGGAATGATGAGGAGTAGGTGTTATAGTTGACCGCAGTTAGTCCGAAGGTAGTCCGAAGCGTGGGAAAGTAGCCCAAGCGGTGATCAGACTGTCGTGCATGTTGCGGAGAGGTGGAGAAGGTGTGGGATGTAGTCAATGAGCCCCGTAGTGGACTCGGATGTGTGGAAAATAGGTCTGGAAAAGGGAGATGGAAAAACAGATGATCAAAGATGCATTCGGAAATGCTAGGTACAGTGTTTTATAGTCCGGGAATTGCCCAGGACTGTGTGACTACTAGGAATAAGGTTCGGAACTGTAAGGAAACAATATCCAAAGTATACTAATGAAAATGAATGGTACTAAAAGGAGTCCGACATTAGTCCGACCGATTTGGTCACAAGACCGCGTTTTCGGACTTCCGGATTTCGGGCTATGTGCAATACGGACCGGAGTAGTTCGGACTAGCGTGGGAAAGTGGGCGGAAACGCTCGGAAAGAGGTAATACAAACCTAGAGCGGCTCGGAGCTCTACACTGGTAATCACTCTGTCAACAGTTTTCTGTCACCTCGCTGGAAGCCCCTATCCTTTGATCCTTGGAAACCACTGAACTCTCCCAATAGGCTCCGTTGAGCTACAGGCAAGAGCAGTAACCTATTCCGTTCACCTGATATACTTGCCAGCACCCCTAGGACCCTAATCCTGTCACCTCCGATCCACCAAGTTCTCTCCACCTATATCTCATTCCTCATCAATGATATGCCCATTGATTTCTCTTTTCCGAATCCTCAGACCTCTGGATTTCGCTCCACATCTCTGGAAACCATTCAGAAGAAAGACTACCTCCCTTTGAGTATTCATCCACCCCCCACCCACAGCCAGTTTTTGTTTTTCCTCTTGTTCCTCTCTCCATGACTGATCGGAACTCGCTTGGTCCTGTTTGTCCGACAAGAAGGATGGTAGTTACCTCCTTACTGTGACACTCGGGAACTACTTAGAGAACCTCCGGTTACATTATGACCTTCCCGAAGCAATCAACCCTCGCTTCACTTCACCTCCCTCATCCCTAATTCTCCGTGACCTCTGTCACTACTTCTCGCCCATCTCCAGGCATTCCCAAACTTTCTGCCCACCTCCAGGCACTCCCACTCCTATACCATCTCGATGCACTTAGTGAAATCGCTTCCCCAGTACCAAGGCTTGCCAGTTATGCTCTGATTTCGGACCTCCAAACATTGTGTCCTCCGACGCTCTTCCTCCAATGTCCAATATCTCTACAACTTGCCTAAGTGACTTCATTGCTTGCACAAGAGAAACTCCTCCCAGTGCTCCAGTAGTGCCCCGATTGACTTGGTATACCCTCCATCCTTTATTCCACAGTCTAGGGATCACATCATATATGTCCACTGGTCCTCCTTCAGTCAATAGACACTGGGACATCTAACCTAAGAGGGGGATAGGGACTATGCACTCGCTTGTCCCATGACATCTTTTCCCATTTTCATAGTTAGATCCACTCCCAAGGTTTTTTCCCCGAACTCCCTTTTCCACTCTGACATCCTTCCAAGCATGCCAAATGAACTGCCTCTGACAACTTCCCTAACCCAGAACGTATGTTCAGTACCAAGTTCCGATGTCTTCTGAAATCCCCCAGTCATTCCAACACTCACTTCTCCTCCAACTCTGAACCTCTTCCAATCACACTGTGTTACGACTCCTCACACCGTTTGAAACCAAAGTTGATTTATAGAAGTCTACTTTACTTCTATTCTAAACAATGGTGTAGAGACTGGTACATCTCTGTAGGTGTATCCTCCACTTTCCCCACATTTCCCAGAGTCCCCTTTCATTCTAATATCATCTCTGATCCGTCTTTGACAAGTCCAAGCTCAGCCATCTTAGTCCAAAGGTACTCCGGTACTCCGGAGCATCAGTCTTCTCGGTCTTCTATATCGGTACTATCCATTCGTTCTTATCTTATCTCATCATCCATTCCATTACTTCTCGGTCCTGTCATCCTTCCCTGCCATGTGCCTTCCGTGGACTTCGGCGACCTCATCATTGTTTCTCCTTAGGTCCTTTAACTCCGGACCAATCACATGTGACGGCTGCTATATAAAATGCTCCATTCTGTCTAGACAGATGGTGGCGGCTGTCTGCTATTTTCCAATAGTGTATTTTCATTACTCCTTTAGGTTTCATGTCATGGCTAGTATGTAGTTCCTGGTCGTAGTTAGAGTCCGAGAATGCTCGGACTATAATATCCATGTACGGTATCGAAAATACCAGCTCCCTTTTAGCTCACAACTACCATCACCGTCACCGTCTTCAACACCGAACGCAGTAAACTGTCTACTGTGTACTTACCATTTCTCTTTTCCATCCCATAGGCCAGATACCGCTCGGACTATCAGACTAACGCTCGAATTCCACTCAGACCTATTCTTAACCTTGAGTACTGTCACTCAGACTTCTTCCGGACTTCTCCTTTTCCCTTCGAGTCTCTTTTGGGACAAACTGATCGTACCCACAAACTATTTCTACTCTTGCTACAGTCTGTTTTGTTAGGTTTTCTACCCTTAGGAAACCATCACAGCTGGGCAAGGATCTTTAAAATGGTCTCCGACGCATTTTGGGCGCTGGACTCCTCCTCTGAGCCCTCCTCTGAGCCCTCCTCCCCGAACCCTCCACACCCTCTTCCTCTCCTGGAGCGACAACTGAGGACACCGATGGTCCCTCATCGTCCACCTGCATCCTTGCAAGGTCCCTCTCAACCTCCTCCTGGCTCTCCACTGCGAGCCCGGCGATCTCTTTGACCACCTCCCTGTGAGACTTGCCCACTCATCCTCTGAGCCAAGTACCTCCCGCCACACCTCCTCTGCCTTCAGCTCCACAAGCTGTCCAATCACTGTGGTGATGCGATCGAGCTGGCTGTTTCTGCCTTGGACAGCCTCCTGCAGCCTGTTCACTGCTTTTGTCAGGCCCTTGATGGCCCAGACTACTCTATCTACTCCTTCCTCCTCCACCTCTGTCACCCCCTCAACCTGAACCTTCTTGGCCGGCTTCGACTTCTCCTCCACCACCCCTGACTCCTCCTGCTTCCTCTGATGTGAAGCTGCCAACTCCATCCCAGCCGCTCGCACTTCACCTTCCGTGCCGCACACAACACGCACACGCTCCACCTGAGACCACACACACTGGTGGCATGCGGGCCCCTTGCTCTTCCCCTTGCTCGCCCCAACCTCGGGTCCCTTTGACCCCAAGGTCTGCTCGGACTGGACCCTCTTGGCCTGTTGTTGTCAGTGTCGACCAAACTTGTTTCACTTCCTCCGCCACCTTCCATCGCTCTTCTGTGACCTTCTTCTCGCATGCTCACCACACGCATTCCACGAACTTGGCAAAGCCAAGCTCGTCGTTGTCGTCGAGACTCTTGGTGAGCCAAGAGTCGGTGATATTGGTATAACTAGGCATGGTAGGAAGCAGATGAAAGAAGCACCAAGCAAACACTCAGACTTTATAGGCCCCCGAGCAAATTTTGAGCTCCAACTTCAGCATTCTGCATTGTCTCTCGCTAATAGCCTTCAGGGGTTCAGGCCTAAGAGGGGGATACTGTCATATCCCAGAATTCCACCAAGTCCCACTCAACCCTTTCCAACCTTTCCAATCTCCTTCCGACCCTTTAGTCTTGGTCTCAACCCCGACTACTCGGACCTTCAGACCTTTGGATCTTCACACAGGTATAAACCTATACTGCCCCATTTAGTGTAGTTCCATTTCATACGTACAGTATATTATCTCCACTTGTATACTCAGCCCTAGATCCAGTGTCTACGCCACATGCGACCTTTGGACCTTCGAGGCACCACCTCTAATCCTCTATTCCCAGACCTTATACTTATCCGCAGCTCAGTGCGAGCTCATTCCAGGACCCCTCTGCATTCGGTCTTTGTGGTGTACAAACATTACTATAAGTACTGTACATTTAGTTAGTAGACCTCAGTTCAATTATTATTCATCTTAGACGTATTGCTTGTCTTTGATACTTGTCTTGATCTATCCTCCTATGAATCCACTTCTCCTCTACACTCCCACATGAGATCTTGGTTAAACCCTGCAGAGTCTTCACCAGACGTACCCAAACTTAACTCGCTGTTGTCTTCTGCTCCTTCTCCCTTTCGCCATCCCTGACCCCCAACCCAAGTCCATTCATTGACACACCTCCAAGTGTGCTGCACCTCTGCAGCCACTCTACATCTATCACCTCAGTCCCTCAGAGCTCACTCAGACCTCCTCAGTGCTGCCACACTAGGCGCACCTCGGACCTCCACCATCATCATCGGTAGACTTCGGAAACAACAATAGAAATTAGGGACACTGTGACTTGAACTGGGCACAGCACATACGCTGAAGCCGAAGTCCCTCGGACAAGTCCAACTCCATGGTTCCGAAGTTGGTGCTCTCTCTTTGGATCTCCAACTCCAATGTTCCTTACACCCCTGAAAATCCCATCTCTGACAGCATCCTACACTAGTCCAGCAGTCCTGGAAGTGTCTAAAATATCTACTTTTTGTCTCAAAGAGGGTTTAGTAAGCCTTCGCTTCATCCTCCTACCTTATCCTCTCTTCCTAGAATCCCTAAGGGACAAACCTATTGCATTCCTTCTTTTCCTGGTGTTGCTACTGACCGGATTTGCTTCCTACTGACTTAGGAAGGGTTAGAGCACTTTTCGGATAGACCCACACCATCTATCTACCCTACAGTGTACATTGCATGCCCCTGCCATCCACGCAGTTACGGCCTGCAGGAGGTAGTGTGCTTGTCCATTGTGCATCATTGAAGCACTGGTTGAACAACTTTTTGTATCTTTCCATTCAAGCAGACCTGATGAGCATCACTACCATTCACCATGTCTCATTCAGTCGACAGTGGTGGAAGGATCAATTCATGGAGGAACTACAGCGTCACGAGTGTCACAACGGTTGTGGTGGCAACCAACCTGGTGTTTCTTTTCAACCAACATCGGAATGTGCGGGTGGTGCAGATGCAGGCGCACATTGGTGTGAGCGTTGAAAGTGTTGTTCATCAGTTGGTAGAGTCACAAGAGGCAAGGTCGTGGTCACAAGAAGGTGTGAGCTACATCACTTCCAACCTCCTTCGGTCACAATACCAGATCGCACATGGAGTCCTGTCATTGCTTCTCATGAATGTCCCCTTGCCTTCCCTGACTGGGATGTTTACTCTGTTGATACAGGACATCGACCTTCTAATGGGTAACCACTCTGTTGCTAGTAGCAGTTCAGCTACTCCAGAAGAAAAGCTTTGCCTGCTGAGATTACATAGGTGCTCTGTACCAGGAAATTGTTCGTCTGTGGTGCCTTTTAAGCATGTATGGACACATGGGTGAATGCGCTCACCCTCACAGCATTCATCAGAACAGAACCTCCCAGGCAACATACAGTATTCCCACAGGCCAGAACGTAGTGAGTGTCAAACACAGGATTTTCCACTGTTGGAGAGACAGGATTTCTCGGGGTGTGAGAAAGGTCAGAGACAGAGATCCTAAGAGAGAGTGGGGGAGTGAGTGCCAACTCTGGAATCACGGAGTTGGACTTGTCCAAGGGACTTCAGCTTCAGCGTATGTGCTGCACCCAGTTCAAGTCACAGTGTCCCTAATTTCTGTTGTCATTTCCGAAGTCTACCGAGGGAGATTGTAGAGGTCTGAGGTGCACCAGTGTGGTGACACCGAGGAGGTCCAAGTAAGCTCTGAGGCTCGGAGATGATAGACATTGAGTGGCTGCGGAGATGCAGCACACTCAGAGGTGAGTCGATGGTTGGACTCAGGTTGGAGGTCAGGGATGACGAAAGGGAGAAGAAGCAGAGGACATCGGCGAGTGAAGGTTCGGGTGCGTCTGGTGAAAGACTCTGAAGGGTTTTAACTAAGGTCTCGTGTGGGAGAATAGAGGAGTGATAGATTTATAGAGGACGGAGGACTAAGACATGTAATAATCAAACTGAGGTCTTACTAACTAAATGTACAGTACTTATAGTAATGTTTGTACACTGCAAAAGTCCAGAAGCATAGGCTTGGAGGTAAGTTCATTCTGAGCTGCAGGTAGGTACAATACCTGGGTGAGAGGCAGTGTCTCAGAGGTCCGAAGGTTGCGTGTGGCGTAGACACTGGATCTAGGGCTGAGTACACGAGTGGGGATAATATACATACAGAATGGAGTTACACTAATGGGGCAGTATAGGATTATACCTGTGTGAGGGTCCAAGAGTCTGAAGGTCCAAGAGTCGGGGCTGAGATCGAGACTAGAGGGTCGGAAGGAGGTCGGAAGGGTCGGAAAGGGTCGGAGAGGTCGGAAAGGTTTGAGTGGGATTTGGTGGAATTCCAGGATATGATAGTGAGATCAAAATGTTCTTGTGGGATGTGAACAAAAATGTTCTTCCTTTTGAAGGAACACATGACAGCTAATATCCCACCTTTAAATGTGCTTTGTTCACCAGGCCACATGCATTGGGTAGTGTCATGTATGGTCAAGTTATCTAACATGTCTCTGGCGAGGTCCTGATCAATGAAGAAGATGTTGATGTGGTTCTTCAGATGAATTTTCTGTTCTGCAATATGTATGTGGTCGGTAGAGTGGTGTATGATGTAGTCAGGAAGATTGTCCATGACAGGAGGCAATCTGTTGTCTTCATCATCATTGTCATGGTGTTGTGGACTCGTTGGCGAAACTGAGTCACTTCAATCATTGTTGACCTCAGGCGGGTAAGGTGGCTTGAGGTAAACATGGGCTTGAACAGTTACTTCATCTCCAGAATTTGTTTCAATCATTCCAACATATTGACTGGAAGAGGTGCTTCACTTGTGGGCGAGAAGAAAACCCCTTGTATGGTTACAAGCCAGAGCTGCTTTTTGTCAGTACTACTATGGTCTGCCCCAGCGGTGAGCGCTTTCAGTCAGCAGTGGCTAACTAAGCCATCATGAGTGTCACAACTTTATGTGTGTAAGATTTTTGTTTGCAGCAGCCTCAGGTCCAGCCTGGAGGACAATGGTATTTAATAAACCCTGCAGGCCACATCCGTGGCAACCCCCGATATGGGAAACGCCCAGCATTCATGTGATGGCCTGCAATCATAGACAACCGGCGGTCAGTGGAATAACGAACTTCATCAGGGTTCAACATTCAATATTCAACACCAAACTGAGAAGAGTCGAAATAATCTCCACACGGTCCCATAGGCCTTGGTGTACTTCGTTGCACCTGAGGTGCTTGCCACCGTCCAGTGTCAGCATACACATGCCCGTGAAGAAGTACTTCAACAGAGCATCACCATAATCGCCGCAGCCCACGACCTCGACCGTGCAAGCCACAGCTACGACGCAAAACCTCAAGATCAGAATGCAAAACAGTGAACGTGCACAACACAGGCACACCGGAATGCAGCACGTGCACAAGCTTATGCACAGCAGTGTGGAGACTGAAGAGGCAATACCTAATACCTCATCTTGATCAGAGGCAGGCTCACTGGAAAAACTCCCAGAAACGGGGAAACTGATTGAAGGCTCCTCGCGCCGCAAGGGAAGAACAAATGACGATACTTCACGGCTCACAGGTGTTGTTAACTCATTTCGTATGGGTTAGAACATTAGTAGCTTACATAAGCAGGCCTTATTTCGGCCTCGAGTACTGTAGCTTTTCTTTAGTGACTACACTATAGTTTTCTACAACAGGAGCGCCACCCGATGAGCACTCAACCGCTGCATGGTCACCATTGAACGGCCTACTGTATCATCGAAGCGCCCACGAACGAGCCATCCGTCGAGCCGCATGGAGGGTGTTGAGCAAGAGTCAATCCAGAGGT
>JBBPNE010000630.1:0-15936 GCA_038090735.1 Xerocomellus amylosporus | reverse complement strand
CTCATCAGGGTTGGGTTCATTCAAAAGTATTACGCGGCTCACAACGATGCCAAGGCGGCTTTGCGTGGGGGGTCCGAGGTGGAGCGATTGTGCGTCGCCTTTTTTGGTTGTGTCTGTGGCGGACGCTGACGCTTGTTGTGTGTGTTTTTCTTTAAAAAAGTGCTGGTATCGAGCAGAGCGAGGACATGAAACGTTTCTTGTGGTACGCCTGCGCGTTCCGTTCCAGCGTCCAGGGAAACTGAGGCGCTGCGTGCTCTGTCGCCCAGGAACAACCACTTTGCTGCCGTCGCATCAGACCAGCCTGCTCTCGAGGTACGTAGAAATAATTCAGAGGGTGCCATCGCAAGTCGACAAACAGTCGACCGTCTGATGCAATTATATATAGCGTTGGCCGTCACCTCAAGGCGTGCCACAGTTGCACCAGGTCGGTCAAACATGGGTTGGATCGCTTTTCACGTCGTACTGACATTCCCCCTCCGCCCAGACCATCCTTGGGTGAGTGACACGAATCCCCATCGAAAGCAGACCACGTTGAACAGTGTCACTCTGTCCGCGTCACAAGGTTGTGGGGAATGCCCATAGGCAAGCGTCCCTCTCGACCCACCTCGACCCCATGGCGCTCATCGTCGTGTCCACAGGTGAATTCTTTGACCTCGAAGCGCTCTCGCAGGTATGCAAGGAAACGAAAAGGTACACCTTTTTCTTCACATCTTGGCCTTTGAACATGTACGTGCGGGGAGCGTTTTAGTGCAAGAGCACCCGTCCCGCTCACCTTTCTGTTTCTTTCTTGTAGTATTGGTGGAGCAGCGAGCCCTCCAAACGCCGCGGTGAGTGCAGCGCCCGCCTTGGAAAAGTGCGATTTCTGATCGGTGCGACTAGGCTTACTTTTGATGCGTTCAATCGTCGAGATGCCATTTCCGCTATACCCACGTGTTGTACATCGAAACGTCGCAAGTTGGAACCGTTTATCCGGCCATACGATTGAAACATGTAAATATTAAGTATTGCTCGAATAACATTGTAATTATGTCGTAAAAATTCGTCACTGTTGATTTAACAAGAGAAGAAAAAGAGAAGAGAGACAAGAAACCCAACGTATAATTACATGATGATGGGGTTTAGTGTCCATATGGTACCTTATCGCCGTGGTTCATGCTGTCAATAGTATAGAATAAGCCTACGAAAAGAAAGTGGAACCCGTGCGCGCAACGAGGCGCGTTCGTATGGGTCATACAGCAAGGCTGTTTCGTCTCGCGTCGTCGGCTTCGAGCACCCAACGGAGGCTACTGCTGCCCCGTGCCGTGCCACCCTGGGTACTTCGTCGCCGACCGTCCGTGTTAACCCAGCCATTGACAGTGCCGTTGCCGTTGCCGTATTCAGCGTCTGCTTGCGTGCCATCGCTCTCGTCGTCATCGTCAATGGGTATAAACGGTCGTGATTTCTTGCGTTTGACAGAGGAATCACCGCTCGTCAGAGAGGAGCCCGACGTCGCCGTCGACGGTCTCGGGGCGGGAGGTTGGAGAGGGGAGACCGGGCGTCGGGCAGGACCGTCCAACGACGATCGTCCGTCCGTATTGTTGTCATTCTGGGCGCTCGTCGTCGAGATGCGCTTTTTCGGGGCTGTCGTCGTCACCGGGGCAGAGGGGACTGGGTCGGGCTTGCGCATTTTCCTGGAAACTAGTTTGAATCACTGTGTGGCTGTGATATTCGGACTCACGTATTGAGCTTGGGTTCAGCGTAATTGACACTTTTACGGGATCGACGTTCACGGCCACCTGGAGGTGCTTCGGATTCGGACGCGGATGTAGCGCATGGAGGTACGGGACTTGACGTGCGGGGTGTTGGTAACTGGGACGCTTGGGGTGTGGTAATGGGTGTGGTCGCAGGTGTTGACGACAGAAAGGTTCGTGATGTGGTGACAGAGGTTGCAGCAGAAGTTGGGGCGTCAGTCTCTGGAGTACGCTGTCGATCTCTATCTTTTGTATGAAAGACGAGTCAGATAAGCCACATCTGATAACCGGGAGAATGTTGGGGCCCATACATACCAGAAGTGTGGGTATCCAGTGGCGGGAGCATGGTACGACTTCTCGGGGAGTTCGTGACATCCTTCAACCCAGAACCTTCCTCTTCCTTGCGTCTCTTTCTCTCCTTTACCCTCAACGTCCCGGGGTCATTATCTTCATGGACAACGTTCGTCGCCGCCAGTCTCGCCTTCTTTTCTTTTCTCTCCTTCCTCGCTCGCGCAGCGAAATCCAGTTCGTCTGTGATACCTGATCCTGAGTTGATTATCTCGTCAACCTGCCTTTCTTCATCGTCTTCAGCCAACCCCGCATTCCTACGCTCTGGCGACCCGAGGGCAGGGCTGGCCGCTCTTGGATGTATTGGACCCTCGGGCCTCTCCGATCTCACCGATGTGCCTACGTCCATATTGACGGAAAGTAACCCACTCTGCCTCCGACTCGGTTTTCGTTTCGTGGACGACTCGCGGTCCACCAAGTCGATACGAAGAGGCGTTGGCAACGGTGGCGGGGACGCTACCCGAGGTGGCAACGGTAAGCGAGACAACGATAGTTTTTCCTTTGCTCGCCGACGCGCCGACGAGTTGACGTGGACGACATCGTCGTCATCTGCTTCTGGAGAAGATGCCACCTCGTCATCCTCGTAGATCCCCGGAAAATTTGGAGCGCGGGAAAGTCGTGGAACTTGCGGAGATGCGTTCGGATCCAACATGGGTCGGCGCGCCTTCGGAGGTAGTTTCGGTTCCAACGTCAGGGTAGGTGTACTAGGCGTGGCGTTCAACGATTGTCGCAGGAAACCGAGATGCTTCGAGAGATTCGACGTCTGGACGGGCGGGGTGAGTCTGAGGAATGGAATGCCACAGGGCGGAATGGAGACGTACCGCAGCTTCCGCATCTGAGAGAATTTTCCTCGACTTCTCTTGTTCCTTCTTGAGCTGTGCAGCCAACGCAATCTCAGAAGCACGAAGCCGTAGATTCTCGACATATAGGGTAGATAACTCGGCTTGGAGTTCCTCAATCCGAACGCTCAGGGTAGAATTAAGTCTAACATCCGGATGAGGGGCTCAGCGTCGCTCTTGGGCATAAAAAACGGGCGTACTTCGTGATGTGCTTGTTTGCGAGCAGGAATTTCTTCTTGACTGCCACCAGGACCCAAGTCAACCCACGCTAGGCAACGCTCGATGAGACTCACAGTTTTCGAATTCTGTAAGGGCGTCGTTCTGCCTGGCGTTCAAGGACGCCCGAGAGTCCCTGCGACTCATCGTGAGCAGCAACGATTGGTCGTCGACTTGTCCGACCACGCTGATATCGAACAAGCACTAGCAAGTCACATGATCATTCATAGCGCGTCCAGGCATTCTGCCTCGAGGCCGTGCCTCTTTCAAATTGCCTTGTTCGGTCCACGCCCAGCGGTATTGTTCATCATAAATAGAGTACACGTGTTACAGATAAGTAGCTCAATCATTTACATACTAATCTTGACTCGTTTCCACCGTCCGAACGTCCCGTAACCACCCATCAAAGTCGACGTCCTTTTCAAGCAGCTCGCTGACACGATCCACGTGCCTCTCAACATCATACTGAGAGCTATAGCCCATCCCAAAGATGCCGTTGGACTTCGTCCGACCAGCAGTAGGGGATCCCTTCCCCACTTGAGTTGACGTAATTTGAGGGAGGAAGCCATTCGGGTTCTGAGCATACGAGAGCATGGGACTGACTGGAGATTCTAACAGCAAATTGGCTTTCATTGGTGAATCACCGGGATCTGAATCCGGCGCAGAAAAGTACGACTTGACCGACTTCGTTGGCGATGGAATTTTGTCAGCAAAGCCCTGTACATCCGTGACAAGCCGATCATTTTTGCCGGGAGTTGAGGGTGCACCTGATGCCATCACAAGGGTGTCCAATGGGTGGGACGGTGCTGCGCCGGGGCTCGGATCTCGTGTGTCATCTCGAGTGCAAATTACTGTGCCCAAACCCCCATTTGGCGACGACTTTGAATGTACGGACGGGGGAGTGGAGGGATTCTGAGCTATGGTTCGCAGCCTCTTGGCCGGTGGAGTAACAGGACGGTCATTCGGAATACCGTCCGATGCTGTGGGGAGCGTTCGAGATCGTTTCCCTGGCAGCACGGTATTAATTTGTAACGGTAGGGAAGACGACACATGGGCAGCGTGTGGTTCCGCGGGAACGAGCTGTCCATCGTCAGGAGGATCAACAGATGTTGACGGCAGTGGTATGGACGATAATGCAGGGAGGGGCAAAATCGGCGACGGCTTCGCGCGAACAACCACCACAGAATCAGGTAATGGTGTCGATGTTTCCAGATGCGCTGGGAACGATGGTGGGAGGTACGGCTACAGCAGAACGGGGGTCAGAAAAATTCTGTTGCATGACCTAACTATATCTCACCGTTTCTGGTATATCCGCAATCTTGGGCGTATTATCCATTACGGGCGAGTCGTTCGGGGATTGCTTGGAACCGATTTCGTCAACATCAACAAGCGCTGTGACTTCTGGTGCATTGGCTGGTTTTGAGTGTGTGGATGATTTCGACTTGCGCGCAGGTATGGGGGCGGAACCACCTCGATCACCCAGACGCGACAGAGAACCTCTGCCCCTCTTGTCGATGATCGATTTTGCTGCGGGCTTTACGACTGCAAAACCAAGGGTGCGGCTTCGCTGTAATCTTTCAGTCTTGCCTTTCGCTGCAGTTGTCGCGCCGATTGCTCTTGAGGAAGCGGGCGAAGAGCCGCTTGTCGTATCATGCCATCCCTCGGAAGCCACAGACGCCTGCCACTTTGTAACCTTTTCCTCGGCGGCGCGCAAGGTGGAGCGAGAGACGCCCGGAGGAGGCCGTTCGCGCGCCACACCGTAAGGTTGCGTTAGCTCTGCGAAGCTTGCGTGATTGGGTTCCTGTGAGTCAGGTGCAGCGGAAGCGGCGCTGCCAATCTTCCGGGACACATTAGTCTTTCCTTTGAGCCGCCTATTGTCCTCCCTCTTCTTTTCCCACTCAATCCATTCGGATTCTTCATCCGGTAATATCCAATTCGTGGCTTCCTCAGGTGCGCATGGACCAGTTCCGGATACTGACCAGTGTCTTCCCCTTACGCACCCCAGTTTCAACGTTTGGTTAACGCGGGTCCACTTTCCGCTCGAGGTCTCGCCTTCCGCGCTAAAGACA
Source organism: Xerocomellus amylosporus (assembly GCA_038090735.1). Classification (NCBI taxonomy): domain Eukaryota; kingdom Fungi; phylum Basidiomycota; class Agaricomycetes; order Boletales; family Boletaceae; genus Xerocomellus; species Xerocomellus amylosporus. The sequence goes on along the minus strand of JBBPNE010000630.1, from coordinate 10,734 downwards.
TTCTGTATTTCATCCCTCACTTTCTGGACGCGATGGTCGGACGAGGGGGAATTCGGACGAGAAGGGGGCGATAATATGTCGCTTTGGGTGGAAAGGAATAGATGAATATCGCGTAGGAATTCGACATAAGTTTGTTGCTTCCCAGGGGCAGTCGCCAGGGAGTTCTCAGGCGGAACCCTTCCCGAGCTATTGGGTTCGTGAAAAGACGGGAAAACGGGAGTGTAAAGAGACATTGGACGTCTCTGCGAAAAACAAGAGGGACCCTATCGTAATGCGGGCGAGTCGCTGGAATGTCGACCAGATTACGGTGAGGTTAGGACACAACAAGAGACCCAAGTGATATCGTACCTGGGCAGGATGCCACTGGACTAACCGTTGAAGGGAAGTTTGGCAAGAGCTGGGTCAGTTGCGCGACGACCACCAAGTTGTTCGAACTCGACCACAGTTCATGCTATTACGTAATCTAATCAAGACACGCTTATGTAATGCAAGACCTGAGCTTCAAGTGAGCACCTGAAATGAATGGTAGTTCAACAAATCTAAGCGAACCTCTCATTGTCTGATCTGAGGGTTCTAGCTTAGCGATCCCAAAAAGTGTCTTACGGCACAGGTTCCATCAGGGAAGGTCAGGTCTTTGTCTTGCCCAAAGTGATCTGAGGTCGGTCCAATACCCAATGGGACACTGTCATGACATACATGCCCCTTGTCTGGCAAAACTCTAGCTTACATCCAAACAAGAAACCACGTTACATCCCACGTCGCGTTGATCTTTGGGTTCAGAACAGCGGCGGTTGATCGCCATGACAGCTGGATTCGCCGAACTACGCGCATCGGGCAGCTATTATATTGTAACATGTTGTTCAAGCAATGCTCTCTCCAAATTCCGAACGCTGGAGCACCCTGGCGAACAGCAGTAAATTGCGATCAGATCGCTTGCCGCTGCATCAAACTCGACCGCTCGGAATGCGAGGACTGATAGATCGGCCATTCAAGCAAACGATACTCTTTTCCGAGGCGCGGCGCTCTTGGTGTCTTCCAGTGCGGTGGTTTTGGCATTATCGCGTCGTTGGAGCCGACCTTTGGACTCTTTACGGGACCTTGCCTTCTCCTTCTTCGCTTCGGCTCTTCGTTTCGCAATCATCACCTTTGTCTCCTCCTGGGAATAAGGATAAAATAAGTGTGATCGTAATACTCCATCTGGTGATTTACCAGTCGCTTTCGCTTGTCGCTCGCACGATCCCGATCTTTCCGCTCAGCTCGAGACTTACCAACCTGCGCATGATGTGTAACAGTGAGCTGATTGCTTTTTGGCTGAATGAAATCAGACCGAGGGAGTTCAGTTACCTGTGGCTGATGATGTTTCTCTGCCTTCCGTAACGCCCTCTCTTCTTGCATATTAGCTACCGAAAGCGCAAGCGCCAGTGCATCCTGTGAGCATGGGAGGGAGCAAGCTCCGGTCATCAAGAAGGGTTTAAAGTGCTTCGAAGGCGCGGCTCACCTTGCCGTGTTCGTAGAAAATTTTCGCCTTCTTCTCCTTCGTCTCCTTCGAGTCAGATAAAGGCACTGCAGATGTCTGATTTGATTCTGTCATGGCCATCTGTCCACTCCTGCAAGTTGCAATGCACTCGTGATCATACAGCCTGGGAGCGATATCACCGCCAAATCTGTCTTAGTCAGCTACTTAAGTTAAAGCGCTCAAAGTTTCATTCACAGGGTGGCGGTAGGCGATCACCCTGGCAAGCCTGGAAGTAGTAGGCTAACGAAATTTGACAAACCCTTGTTCCATTAGATGTTCGTCGTTTTATTTCTCAATCAGTGCGCCGGATTGGTGGCAACTCCCAGTGGAGAAGTTCCCCGTTAATATCGTTATGGCATGCATCTCGCTCAGACTTCCGGACCCGTTACAGTCATATGCAGGGGGATGCACCAAGCTGACGGCAGCGAGGGTTACCTCTAGTTACCCCTCCTGCGGTGACAATTTCCAAATTCGTTTCGCTGCTTTACTTACCTCGCCCTCAAAATTTGTGAGCCTGGGCAGTTTACATGTTCAGTCAGGTTTTGTAACGGTTCATCCCTCTCTGACAGCTCTCATTTATCCAAATCTGTGACTGTCGCCGTTTGAGGCGCGTTCCTGTCTAATGACCCGTATTCCTGTTAACGACTTGGTGATTTGTTTTTATTCCCTATTTGATTAGTCTTTCTCGACGACAAGCCCTGCGAAACCCTATCAAATGACGCACGGCATCCACTAATCTCTTGTTATGGACGGCTGCGCAATCTGGTCTCGTTTTGCACAGATGTGGCGGCCACTGCGTTAAACCCTAACGTGTCGTATGGCATGTCTGTTGTTCCTTTATTGTTGTCGCCCGGATGATCTCATAGCATTGCTCGGAGAATAAAAGGCGGTAGCGACCAACCCATTCATACCATTGCTCTCCCTCTCGCATTGCAGACCTCCTCAGTCACTTCCTCGTTAGCTTATAGCTCCTCCTCGTTAAGTTAACCATACGATTCACAATGTGCCGCTGGAGACAGTGAGTGCTCTAGCTAGGCAGCGGTTGCCGCTATCGCATCGCTCATACGCCCTTGCCATCCAGCGTTCGCAACGTTTACCTGGCCTGTGGTCATGCATTCACATTGGTACGCGAACGACTCCTCCCCCCCATTCACGATGACCGAATCGACTAACTCACATCGCAGCCCGAAGAACTCGTTAGTGGCAAGTCACACGCATGCCACCGCCTCTGACTGTATACCCGGCAGATCGTCTGCGAGAATCGCAACTGCAAATTTAGTCCTAACCACCCGCGCGAGTGTGTCCCACCTAGATGCAAGCAGACTTGTTGGCAATAGTACGGCTTGCGTCCATTTCCGGTCGCTTGTCGCTAATTAGGATCTGGATTTCATTATTACGCTACTAATAGCCGGAAATACCCTCAGCAGTATTGTACGTCGGTCGAATCTGCTCGCTACTTGGTACTTACCTCCCCCATAGCTCCAAACATCAATAGTATGTGCCCGACTTGCCAACAGGCAGTGATGAGGCACTGAGCGCTGGTGCGCTCGCCGTACTTGATTGTGCGGAATGATAGTCTAGACTTAAATGGTTTGTGGGCATATCACCTAATTATTTTGTTTTGCCTATACCAGTTCTTGACTGTACTAGTAGCCGAGGAGATATCTCCTGTCAAAATATTGTATACAAGTCACCGTCTCGTTGATTTAGAAAAAAATTCCTTTTTGACCCCTTACATTATAATAACTGGGATAGTCTAACGGAAGCATTTCGTTCTTTGTGCCTTGTTTTGAAATCCACTAACGCGGAGTAGAGCGGATGCGTCGGTCGCGGAGATCAAACCATGGCAACAAAGGGCAATTGCACTACCTTTGCAAGGCGACGAGTTACCATAAGGGCTCGCTGGTCCATCAGCAACGCCTCATGAAGTCATCTCGAGGTACTACTCAGCTCCAAGGGCTCCGTGGAGCCGCGATTTCATAGCTATTCGCATTTACGCCATCAAAGTCGAGAAGGGGGGATGACAGGATTCGAATTGATCCATCTTCGGCCAACAATCAGTCTTTTTGTCTCTCCTCGAAGCGACTCGCAAAAAGCGAATGCACTGCGTCCTTCTCTCTATATTGACGCGCGACGCTTGCCGGATTCATCAATCTTGCACGCGATCATACAATTTCGGTACGCCACCCCGGGAAGTCCCGAGAACATTCGTCCTCAAGATTGGCAATCGGTGTGCGTGCCATGAGTCCCATTACACCAAAGATTTTTTGCTGGTATCGATATCCGGCAGCTCCACGGGTGATGGAGCTGCATTGCCTCGGTTTGACAGGGAAGGACCGTTGCATATTTCTTTATCTCGCTAACGTACGGATGGCGTACATGCGGAGGGGGTGGTCACAAAACCGGAGGCATAAGGAACGTAGTGGAGCGATGCCACTCCCGGAGGCCCATTAGGACCCCGATGCTGATGCAAGTTGTGTGGGGAGAGTCGGTGGCCAAGCCGCGGTACCTTGCCTTCTTTCATGCGATCGTCGACGTTGTGGAAACGACACCCGGGACGGTACGGGAATACAAAAAATCCGGGTCCCTGTCGAACCTTTGTGGTGTGAGAAACCCTGCCAGGAGCTGTGCCTTTGTATCTCATTCGGAAATTAGCGTACGTACCAACCACCTGCTGTAACGCAAGTGGGATCCACAGTAACGACTGCCATTGGTACGTGAGCGCTCTCACTGAGTAGTAGAAGATGAGTGTCCGCTTAATTGATCACTCAACTCAATTGTCCAAGGTTCATTTTACCTTACGGGTATAGGTTACGAAAGTAAACCTTGCTATTAGGATACCGCGGATTCAGAGGGTGCAGTGCCTGACTACGTACCGGACCCGTGGAGTGAGCAGACCGACGCAACCCTGAAGCGAGCTACCGATGCAAATAGATTGTAGAGTCGCCGCGCTACAGACATCCAAGAGCGGACCGAACGTGAGTTACTCCTGTCATATCATTGATACCAAATAGGACAATCGATATACCTTGTATTAGGAACCATACGGCATACCTATCTCCCTCACCGTTCAGCGTCACGATGATTGGTAGCACGCGTCCATATGAGCCTGCTAAGGGAAATGCCAACGCCAGCCTGTCTGCTAGTACTATCAAATGATAAATGGTACACGGAACGCGGGGAGGGCATGCAAACATAGTGCAAGATAGTCTTCCCCTTTCACGCCCGTCGTCTTCGGACCCGAGCTTGACCTGTCAATTAGTGCCTTTTTCGACCCGTCCGATAAAACGTCACGTACCAGATAAGAGATTCAGGAGATGTAAAAGAGCATCCCCGCATGGTTGAATTGTATCGTGAACTCGAACTCCTGGGATGGGTAATGTCTCCGAGGTAGAATTATGTTGAAGCCTATGTTTTGAATGGGAACCTTGACTTCGATCCAGGGGGAAGGAGCTCTCCAACGACGCTCTACGGGAATCGCCGCTGTGATTAAATCGATCGATCTGCACGAATTTGCTTCCGTACCTACCTCTGGTGAACAGCATCAGCCACACAACTAATTCGCAAACGGAATATCCACGCAGTCCCTTGGGAAAGCGTGAGTTTCAACGTCACTCTAGTTGTCAGGTGGAAAATCCACTCGTCCCAGTTTCGATAGGGCTGCGGAAGCAACGGGTCGTAGATTGCATCGGCGTGGCGCTGCCACCTCGACGACCGGCTAATGCGGATTGTCCTTCAAACCGGACGACAAAGGGATGACGCGAGGGTTGCGAAGACGAAAGACAATGACAGACGTTCACGTCGTCGACGAGACGTACCTCCGATTGTACCAATTCTGGGATGCGGCACGTCGTCGGTCGGCACTACAGTGAGAGTTCAAGTCAAAACCACATAAAAGGTACTTTTACCTCTCTCCATTGCTGTCACTCACTGATAGACTATGTTCATGATCTCGAAGTGTTGACAAAGTCGTGCTCGACAGGGTCAAACGTCGCAACTTGAACATCGGAGATGTCCGAATAAATATTGTTACTGATTAGTACGTGACCATTGTGACCAATGTGGAACTTGAAGCAACAAGTCACGGGGAGCATCCTTTGCAGCTCAATTTCTGTGTAACTTGGGTAATGTTCGGGACCACGGGTGAGTCACACAGTTGCGGCGTTGCGAAGCTGACAACGTTGACCATTCGTTTGAACTTGAGACAGCTCCTGACATGTCCATTTGACTCATCATGGAGTATGTCGATCGAGCTGCTGTTAAACTGTCTCCAATGGAATCACACTTAGAAATCTGATCGAACGACTGAAAAACATATTGATATGACACGGCCTTCCGACTCACCTTACTACCAGCCGAAGTCCACAATGCATTTTCAACTCGGGGGGAGCAAACACCATATATTATTCTCTATAGGTAAAGCGCGAAGCCTAGCAACCACCCTATGCATGACGATGTTGAGACAGAACGTCAATAACTGTCTATTGCCAGTATCTCGCGTCAACCATTACGGTAATTGGGACCTCGGGCTTGGACCCGCAGCTCCTACTGCTGCACGACGGAGGCATCGCATCCAGACGGGGAAAATACCAGATGGACCAGCTTGGCAAGCGCAGTGTTCGGCGGAATATCGTCAGTGCTCAGCTCCACTTGATGCGCATCTAGCGGGACTTACCAATCAATACTCACCGAGTACACGGTTTACCCCTCTCGGCGTGAGTTCGATGTCGGCCGTGGAGCAGATTACCTTGTTGGTGGCAGCTCGGAAGACTTATAAGGCTCGGCAACAGGACGGCCGCACCTCGGCTGGTCGGAGCCTCAATATCCTCCAATCGGCTTCTGAGCCGACATGCCGATTCGCGCCCGATAGGCTACAAAGCCCGAAGCCTCCCGATCATCAGCTGATTGAAGACCCGGAGTCCGATGGGGTCCACACGCACTTATAAACCAAACCAAAGGCACAGCCGGTGCTGTCGTCACTTAATACCCCCAGTTCGCTCATTGGTCCGCTGGAGATGGCGACAGAGCATGATCCATTGTTGTCTGGGTCGGACACCAGTCTCCGCACACACGACCATTCGCGTTCGCCTGTCGGTCCGCTCGAGATCTCGCGATCGACACGGTATGCAATTCTGGCTGGCCTTTGGTCCGCTACGTTTCTTTCGGTCTGTACCTTTCTCAGCATGAATTTGGATGTTTTTAATCTGCTCCCCTTCATTTTATAGTCTCTAAACAGTACGTACTATTCTCCCAGTGTGGAGTCGCTCTAATAGAACCTTTAGCCACCCTGGTGGCAACATGTATGCGTTTAGATGTCGTCTCCAATTCAGCTGTGATTGACCCCCGCTGACACAGTGCTTTCCTCCATCTCTTCGGAGTTCAACAAGTCCAATGAGGCGAGCTGGTTGGGAACATCGTAAATGCTCATGGAATACACTATGGGATCCCGACTGATGTACCATGGTCTCCAGATACCTGTTGGCGGTTTGCACTTTTACGCCGCTTTATGGTCGCTTGTGCATTGTCTTGGGACGGAGAAATGCCAATCAAACGGCTGTCATCACTGCGGCGTTAGGCACTGCCGCGTGCGGGTTCTCAAGGAACATGGAGATGCTCATTCTGGCTAGATTCGTACGTTCCGTGAATCGCATATGCTATCTCAAAGATTCACGCTCGGTAGCTGTCTGGAATGGGTGGCGGAGGCATCATGACAACCTCATCGTGAGTTTTAGGGGACCCTGCACAGAGCCAATCTTATCTTGACGCCGATCTCATACAGCATCGTTATCAGTGACATGTATAGTTTGCGTGTCCGTTTTCGTTTTCAATTATTACGCTGCGATGATCATTAACATGATACAGTCCAGGGGCTTGGCGCAGGGCTTTTCCGCTTTATTCAATGGTGTACGTGCCCGATCCTCGGGTTTCATCAGGAGTCATTCATTCCCTTTAGCTCGGCATGGGACTTGGAGGGCCCATTGGGGGTCTTGTGAGTGATTGGTAAGAGCTACTTATCTGTCTCCATCTTACCGAAGCATTAATTTAACCTGTTCCAATAGGTTTGGATGGCGATGGGCATTTATTATGCAACTACCCCTTTTTGCGCTATCGCTCTTTCTAACTGCATATAATTTGCGCTACATAACTCCCGTAAGCTTGGTTGTTGCAATTGCTCCGGAACAAGTTCTTGATATCTCTGCAGGGAAAGGCTAAAAGCACCAAGAACGTACTCAGAAGAATAGACTGGGGTGGCAGCTTCACGCTCCTGATGGCGGTGCGTGGTTGTCTCACGCTAAAACTTTTTGGACAAACTTACTCCTACTCAAATGACAGGTGGGCGCTTTCTTGACGTTCCTGAGTATGAAATTCAATGAAGACTACATGGTAGGTTTTTTCCGCTTTCCCAATCTAAAATTTGACATTACTATATTAGTGGGATGACCCCTGGGTCATCATTCCGCTTGCCTTGGCCTGCGCGTTTTCTGTCGCATTCGTACTGGTGGAGCTGCTGGTTTCCCCAGAACCCGTGCTTGCACCGTTCCTATTGAAGCAGCGCGTCCCTGTTTTGGTGGGGATGAGCAACTTTCTCGTCGCCGTGTGCAACTTTTCAGTCATGTATTTCTATCCCATGTGGTTCCAAACTGTAGCTTTAACGAGCGCGTCCGTAGCAGGTGAGATACCCATTTTTCGTGACGTATTTGTAAAGTAAATGTGACGATGAAAGGTCTTCACCTGCTCCCTAATAGTACTGCTATGTCTATCGGGTCGCTGTTCGCTGGGTGAGTCGTTCGTGTCCTGTGTTGGCCGCGTTCAGAGTGTGTTGACGGGTTCATAGTTGGATGATGCATCGCACGGGAAAATATAAAATGATCAACGTCGTTTTTGGCTTCTTCCCATTCATTGGAATCGTCTTGATTACTCTCATGCACGAAAACTCGGGTCCACTGCAAACGTGGTTCAGCATTGTAGTTTTTTCTCGTCGTTTCCCTATGTCACATCAAGTTGACCAGGTAACCGCAGATCCCGTTGGGCTTTGGAAACGCTGTGGTATTACAAACGGTGCTGAGTATGTGCGCTTTTCGATAGAAAATATCAAGGCTTGACTGATCTTCACTGCCACTATCAGTTGCATTGCTAGCGCATTTGCCCGGTGCGTGATTAGGGGCAACGAACATGATCACATCGAACTCACGATGCACGCACAGAGGATTCTATGGCTGTTGGCACAGGGTTCGGACAGGTTTTCCGTGGCCTCGGTGATTCAACTACCCTTGCCGTGAGCGACCACTGACGCATCTGTGTGCACAGGGCAAGTGTGTGGTGTTGCCGTCTCGTCCGCCCTCTTCCAATCCAAACTCAATTCGGAATTACGCGCACGCATTCATACCCCTGACGCGGACGAGGTGAGCAACGTCCTGCGGCATCGCCACCGGCCACCCACTTATCGCCGCAGATGATCAGTCGGATTCGACATTCCACGACGCTCGTCGCGCGACTTGACCCCGAATTACAGCGCGCTGCGAGGGACTCGTATGCCGCCTCTCTTCGGGCAGTGTTTTTCCTTGCGGCGTGTTCGACGCTCTTAGCGTACCTCGTTCGGCTCCCGGTCAGTCCATAGTTTGGTGTTTCGTGGTACTGACACGACAATGTTTTGTTAGATTCCAGAGAAAAATTTAGAGCCAAGTGAGAGGGTGAAAGTGGGCGCTACGTCGGACGCATCTCGGGTGGAAGCACAGACGACTCGATCTGCACGCTCGGTCCATTCGGACGACGACGACGAAGATGGAAGAGACAGGTCGGGAGTGGGTCCACCGCGACGACCTCTACGGCGACTGTCAGGTTTCGAATCCATCGACGAGATAGTGAATCCGGATATGGAACGTGATACCACGGGTAGTGCTATGAAGCGGTGAGAAGGACTTACTAGTAGTATGGGACCGCCGAGCGATTATGATTGTCGTTGTGATCAAGTATTGGCCTAGCCGGTCGAACACGACGTTTTTTCTTGTTCTTTTTTCTCTCGCATTTTTTTTCTCTTTCGTCGTTGCCGCGCATTGGTGGGAGAGGAATAGACGCCTGGATGCTTTATGTCTTGAACTGGCACACCCAGGCACACACCCAGTACAAGACATTTTATGATGCTCGGTCCCCGTTTTGGTCTCGGAGGTTTCCCAAGGTGCGATTCAAAACGTTTGGTTCGAGACTAGAAACGTGGCTCCCGTGGTCGAATAGAAAACGTGGGAACGACAAACCATCCTTTCACTATCCATCACTGTTGCCACCCTGCCTCCAACTGTAATCAGTGCTTTGTCCCTGGGTATTGCACCAAACGCCTCGTAGGACCTTCAGACCCTTATCATCACGTCGACCACCCTAGCGTTATATGTACTTGTTATGACTTGCTAATGTCAATCGAGAATGCGTACCTGAGCAAGGCCTGACAAGGGCTTATAAGAGCTTGTTAACACAACGACCAAACAATAATACGCCCATAGTACTGACACAGAATTTTTGATCTTAATAAGATGGGGGGTTTGTCACAAGGACTTATAAGCCCTCGTGAAACAACGACATTATTTTGAAAGTCCATCCCCTGTAAGATAGGGCGCATCCACAACTTTCTAACATCATGTGAAAAAGTGTGACTTTGCGTGATTTAATGCTCGAAATCGAACTAGTAATTACCGAGGCAAAAAAGAGTCATTCTGACGCCATAGAAAACTCGGAAAGGAGAGCTACGAGATTTTGTTGGACATAGATTTTTTGTTTTCACTTAGTGGAAAAAGTGGTGTATTAACTCGAGTTCACTACACCCAAAGAACTCACCGGCGAGAGTGTTTAGAAACAGCCACCTCGCTATGCCCAAAAGGAAGCAGTATACTCAATCAAGGATCGACAATCTTAAAAGAAAAAAGGCAGACAATGAGTTAAATGACAGCAATGAAAACGAGAACCCAAGCTCACAGGTCACTCCGAATCGACAGAGCCTTTAAGTCCACAATTCACGGGCATCAGCAATCTCGAATACCACTCTCCATGGTATTGGAATCGCTACTTCCAATCGGTGCAAAGGCAACAGCGAAGGGGAGATACCCAGTGAGAGAGAACGCTACTCACTATACTGTTGGGAGCACTTGCAAGTAAGTCTTGCTAGAAGTTATCATGCTTTGGGGTGCGAGAGAACTTAGTAAATTAGGGAGGAATAAGTCCTCCTTATA
>JBBPNE010000629.1:0-15964 GCA_038090735.1 Xerocomellus amylosporus | reverse complement strand
CCGCAAGTGCCAGCCAGAGAACTACAGTTTAGTTCTCTTGGTCTTTCCCCACAACAGCCTTAGAACAACTCCTAGACTGATTGCAAGTGCCTTTGGCTAGTATCCCTTGACGCATCCTTCAGAGTGCAGTTGACGCTGTCACCTGTTTAGGTTGTTTGCTTGACGACGATTCCCTAGAGCACCACCAGGACGCTGTTGCCTTTTGGGTCGTTTCAGAAGCGACCAACATCCCATATCAGAAGGACTTCGAATTCTACCTGAAACTACTCCTGCACCCGGAAAGACGAAGATGGGCACTTGAAGTCGTCGACTTCTTCAACACCGGTGTATTCGGCACCAAGTCCCCCGGTTCCCAGCCGACGAACAATCCCACTGGCGTTCCCACCGACGCCATCTCATGGGAAGACGAACTACTATTAGAGACCGGGAATGACTTTGACCCCGAGCCGCCCTCTTTCCCATCACGCCCACCTTCTGAACCTCCTGTCGTCGTTTCCAACCCCGGACCAAGACCTCTTTCGGGAGCAATGAACACTGCCTTTGTCCATGAACCACCCGCTCCCCACTTCCCACTGCCAGGTCCTGTTGGCGCTCCCTTGGACTCTGAATCAGACTCAGACGGTGGCCCTCCGGTTTCAGTGCCTTCGCTGGCGGTCGACGCAGCAAGGCCTAGACCCAGGATTTGTGCACCATCCAATTTCATGCCCCCATCCATCAGTGCGCCTCTAAATCAGGCCCCTGGAAATGTTCATGCCATGCCCGAGACCTCGTCCAACGGCCAGGTGACCAACAACATCATAACTGTGTCAAACGCTGTCAATTCCAAACTACAACTCGAAGTTGCCCGACTTTCCATTAATCCTGGACCGGATCCCATTCCGTTGGCCTCAAAGCCAAGCCGTCGTGTGAGGGCTACTACCTCTAGTGGAAGCAAGTCGAAAGTTGGAGCCGTCGCAGCATATCCAGCCTTAGGGGCTCTTAATCCCAGTGAGTTGGGGGAAATTCCTGCGCCAGTAGCACCTGTCGGGCGAACTACACGCAGCAGGAAGAAGGCGGCCAATTAGGATTGACCTCATTACTTCTTTCAGTCTTTTACATTCCGTGTCGATAGTCTATTCACCCTCCTGTGAATCCCTTAGTATCGTAGTTAAATGGCATTGCAATGGTCGTCACTACATTTGGAAGTTATGATTATGCAATCATCGAAGGTGCTGAAAACATGCGTAGCGCGAGCGGAGTTCAAATCCTCTCTTTCCTCTCAACCACGACAACGTCTCGACAAGCCTATTATACCCCACTACCCCCACTATGTTACACTTCTGTGTCCATGTTCGTCTGGGTCCAGACGACCTAACCTGGATTGTCGCTCAGCCACTGTCCCCTCCCAGTGGACTCTTCTGGATGCGACCGCTTAATTTCTTTGACAGTCCTACTAGGCTATGAATTTCTTGTCGGCGTCGTTGTCGCCCGACACCAATAGTAAGTCGGTCTAAATTTAATTTACTCTTTACTCCATTGACAGAGCTCCATTTTAGACTGACTCTTGGTCTCACTTCATTCACCCTCATTGCTCTTTCATCGACCTAGCTTCCTTCACGTTACAACCTACTGCTTCCATGCTCGCCGCGACAACCCCTTCATCAACTCGAACGTGCCTTGGCTCCATTCTTGATCTGAGCCCATTGGCGATTGGACTAGGATTCAACCGGCCCGTAAGTGATGCCGCTGATTTGTTATGCTATCGATTTCCTAACGTATCCCTCCAGGCTCTCGTTCTACTGTATCCGTAAGAACTTGAAGTATGCTGCATGCAAATTGGGCAGCGACTTGGACTATGCGGGAAAAAATGGTAATCGGAAAAAGGAGGATGTCGATGGTATTCCACAAATCGAAATCTGATTGCAATTACCGTAGGGAATGGGAATGCCCACTGACCATTAAAATGTTGACCCCGCATGATAGTACTGCTTTGTGCCATTGACCCTTGTTTTAATGTCATTTCAATCGAGCAGATCTCTTCTGTCGCTTTGGTGCATTATTAGTCATCACAATGTCACCACCCCGTATGGTAATCACCATTGTAATGTTGTCGTATAGCATTGACAACTTTTCTTGATCATTAACTGACCATTTACATGTGGCATGATTGCAATGGCCATTATAAGTAGTTGTTATGTCATCCAATGATGCGTGGAATTTTCCGACAATCAACACTCTCACCATCAGTGTCAAGATCCATCATGTAACTTTCGTCACCAACATTTCCGCCGTCTTTCCCCAGTATGCCCTCATTATCGGGCTTAATCTCTTCGAGGATTGTGTCTGCATTCATCGACAGATATTGGCATCGATATCCTGGAGTTCCTGGCACCATGAAGTTGTTGTCTTCATCAAAAACCTCTTCACAGGTGACATGGCGGAAGGAATACTGGGACAAACTTGCCAATATTGTTGTTGTGCCAGTGATATGAACTGTGCCAGTGCTACAGAACGACTCCGAAGTGGATTGGCTGATATCATTGATGGTTTGTGTTGACATTGTACTATACTATTTCATTCTTTATCGTAGTGTAGTATACCGTATATGGCAACCGCTATTACATAAGCGAGCCACCAGTACATATATACGAACTCAGCATCTGAGTTCAAATAACATCTTGTTCTGCTATCACTACGTGCCCTTCAAACGTTTTCATCAACCGGTAAGCACTAGTACTTCCTCCCTCAGAACTAGTCTACGCCTGGTAATTCAACAGTTTGGGTGTCAGTGAGGCTTACTACGGCACAAGGAAGGATGTCAGCGGCGGTGGGAGCATGTCTGAGCACATCCAAGTGATAGTAGGTCATTTCCGAGTCACAGTCCTTCGAGTTGTCAACTGATGTATTGGCCATTTCTAAATCCTCAAGATGAGAAAATTGTTCTATCTGAAGTGCTAAGACATGGCACTCAGGCTCACAAGCGCCCTCAGTTATTCGAGAGTCAAAACCGACAGTCTAACAAACAGGAATTAGGTTCTCCCACACCATTATTTCAAACTACTCACATTCTCTTTATCTGATTCTGAACCCCCCAATGCCCCCAATGACCCAGACCTGAGTCTCTTCGACTGTCGCCATGTCTGCAGGTTCTCAGCCCACTGTCAATGAAGCTGTTTCTTCTGTGGCATGAATCCCGTTCATCAGAACAAGGTGCTGACTTTGAACAAAGTAACTTTTGTTGCACTCGAGTTCTCGCTGACCTGAAAACATTGACTACTCCTTCAGATCTCCATCAAACGATTTCAATCAAACACCAAAGGTTGCATTTATTCCATGTCTATAGTTTCATGTACGGAATTTATGTGGTTATGAGTTGTAGTGTAGTAGATCCAGAATTACTCTTTGTCACAGTAAATCACGCATTTTCGCATGATGTTGGATGGATCCACACCAGCTCTACCTTACAAGGGAGGCCCTTCATGTAATGCTGTGACCACTGTACAGCATTGTGCAATTATGTACATTAACTAAGTAATTTGCTGATGGAGCTTGGAAAAAGTGCTTCCAAGGGTGTGATATCCTGTATCATGTTGTGCCAGGTTGTGCTAGTTTGCTGATGGACCAGTGGCACTGGTAAATGCCCCCTTGAATAGTGGAACTCAAGGCAATTTGGGACATTGGCCTGGTGGTCTAGTAGTATGATTCCTTGTTAGGGTTGCAAATATCGAGGAGGTCCCGGGTTCAATTCCCGGCCAGGCCCTTAGTTGTTTTTCCAATTGAGGGTGCTCCTTTTTGCATTTCTTGATCTTGAAAAAATGTCGACTTGTCACAGGGGATGAGGTAGTGGTGCCAGAACCAACTTGAAATCAGTTGCGAAGACGTTACATAATGAAGGTCGATTGATTTGCCCGTTTGCTGGCACGCAGGTATCTTTTCTCACGTCACGGCGACTCATCAAAAGACCGCATCAGCTCCTCGGGCTACGACACTCAATCCCCAGCCATCAGGGTCGCCCTGACCAGAGTTTCTATCCAAGTGCGTGTCCCTTAATGAAGTGCCCCGATCCCTGACTTAAAGAGGACTTGAGCTCGCATCGTGCGAGCTTTTTCTTTGCTGAAACACTGCCTGGCAGCCTGCTCCAAATCAGGTGTACAGCGGTGTGGTACTTGTCTTTTCTCGTGACACGGGGTAGCAAAGCGGGCACGAGGCCTGATACTAAGGGAGAACCCTCCTGGCCAATATTCCTGTCGGTGGATCACTGCACGTCTAGACCGGGATTTCCACGCTGCAAAATGGAACAGAGAGATGCGACGCCGGTGGTGAATACGAAATTTTGGAACGACAGATACTAATGTATGTCGCTGCTCTCGGCTTGAGTCTGTCAGTCTCTCCTCGGCAAGAAGCGTTTCATACGGGCTGATGAATTTACCAGTGGGGCATGCTTATATAATCCCGATTATTGCGGAACCCCCGGATCACGCGTCCGCTCTGTGTTCCGAGAAACGGGTGCGTTCATTGGCGTAGACGCCCGGAATGCTGATAAACGCTATTTTTCCATGTAACGGACCCTGTCATCACTTCCTCCCATCACACCACCATTGCCGTCATGCATGTCCCACCGCTAGATGACCACGGGCACAACTGTTGCTTTTCTTTGAAGCGTTTCCTTACATCTACATCGAATTCCCCCCATCCGTCACGCACGACGAACCAAACATATTCAACTAGCGACCTAGTTGATCGATCTGTCAAACGGGCGGACACCAACGTCAACGATATTATTGTCTGTCCAGTAAATTTTGAACTTCAGTGTCCGCTGACAATGCTCCTTCCACGACCACAGGCAGGCTATGATGATATTCCCATATCTTTTGAATCTTGTTGCGACTTCCACTCAAGTTCAACTAAGCAGAGCCTCGACCCCCCTCCCAGCTATTTTGGAACCCTGTCTCAATTCGACGCAAAGTATGATTTCATGACAACCATCGTTACGACGGTCGATACCATTGACTCCGCCCTGAGATCCTTGAGTCTCAGCATCCACGGTAGGTAGACTCTGACATGAGAAAGGATAACTTTGCCGACGTTTTGTGGCAGATCACCCTGAACTCATGTTCGAGGAACAGTACGTGTCTGCCACAATATTGCTGCGTTGGACATAACCCTTCTACTCAGTCACGCCCATGATACGCTAACAGACTTTATGGAAAGTCACGGCTTTGTCGTGACTCGGCACTACCTAGGCCTCCAGACTGCATGGAGGGCTGAGTTCACCCACGGTAAGGGTGGAAGGACCATTGGCATAAACGCCGAGATGGACGCATTGCCCTTGATTGGGCATGCATGTGGACATAATCTGATCGCTGCGAGCGGCGTAGGGGTAGCCATCGCAATAAAATCCGCACTGTTGGCTCACAACGTCGCAGGGAAGGTCGTTCTGCTTGGAACGCCTGGTAAGTTTAAAGTGGTGGGGGCACAGGGCACTAACCTAAACGCAAAACCTATTCAGGAGAAGAAGGTGGGGGCGGAAAGATCACGCTGCTTGAACGTGGTGGTTATAATGGGATGCATGCATGCCTCATGTCTGTGAAAGCTTATGCGACGTGGAAGTCACTGACTGTGACGTGTAGGTGTCACCCTTCTGCGGGATCTCCTGATTCCTTGTCCACGGGATCATGTCTAGCCTTGCAACCGGTCGACGTTGAGTTTTTTGGTCACTCGTAGGTTGAACATGCAGGTCTTGTTATCGATTCACAGACGGAAATTAGTGCTCACGCCGGAGACGCCCCTTGGGAGGGCGCGAATGCCCTCGACGCCGCGTTCCTTGCGTACTCAAACGTTTCTGTACTCCGTCAGCAAATCAAACCCGACCACAGAATTTCTGGTGTCATCCAAGGTTGTAAAGGCGCCACGAACGGTGAGTAGCCACAAATCCGAGTGATGGACGTGATGGATATGCTTTGATTTCATTAGTGATACCCGATTACGCTCAGATGCATTGGCTCCTCCGTGCTCCTGACCGCGATCAGTTGCAATATCTGAGGGACAGAGTAGAGGCGTGTTTCAGGTGAGGCCTGCGACCCGTCCTGTGAAATACGTTTTCACGGAATGCAGGGGGGCGGGTATTGCCACGGGTTGCCGTTTCAAGATCACCCAGGGCAGACCCTACCACGATCTGCGACAAAATGCAGTGTTGGGTACGTTGGTCGAACCCACGAGCTTGATACTGCCTCAACGTTCCCCTCAGGCAGGTATTTCTCGCAAACGATGAAGAGTAGTTTTGGAATGGATGTTCGACAAGTCCCATTTGGGGCTTCCACAGACTTTGTATGTTTTCTACCAGTCCCTCGGAGGTGGATACTAAGCCTAAAGATACTGACCAACTACGACTTCCCCTTTAGGGTAATGTCTCTTACGGCAAGTACACAACCTGCAGGCACCGCTAGAAGTATCCTCATGGTCTATTTTAGAGATACCTGCGCTACATCCGTCTTTCGGTGAGAAATGGGGTCACCTTATACGTACGAGCGCGCAGTTAATCTCTTCCCACGTGACATAGCAATCCCCACACAACCACGAGGAGGGAATCACACACCAGCGTTTGCAATCTCTGCGCGAAGCATTGAGGCTCATCAAGTCTGCATGACAGTCACCAAGGGTCTGGCGTGGACAGGCTTTCTTGTTCTCACTGATGATAAATTCTACGCCGAGGTAAGTCGTTTGATACGAGTCCTGCAAGATACTAATGGTGCATTGCTGGACAGCTGAGGGACGAATATCAACGAACTCTGGGTACACCCAGTGTACGATGAACTGCATTCAGTGTTGGCGTATCTCCTGATCTTGCTGTAACACTATTTTTCAATACCCTACAAAAAGCCAGATCTCTGTATGGTTCTACCCAAACGGCAATGATTTCAAGACACGTGTAGATTAGAATAAGAGTGTGTAAGTCAATGAGACCGAAATATATCTGATGTGAAATGTGGAAGTCATTCGGTATCGTCTCACGAGGGTCAAGAAGCCTCTGCCTCTTCAGTCGGGTCCGCAGGTTCCTTGGGTGGCGTATGTTTGTAGTCTCTCCGTCCCCTTGCGTGGGCACGCAGTTGCTGGTGTTTCGACCTGCCAGCGGCGGCCTCGGCGACCATGCTGATCGTGGGAGGATAAAAAGTCAGGCCAATCCAGAGCTGCAATTGTCATTATACATGCCGTTCAAGTTCTCGACGATCCTCGTCAGACTGATCCGGCGCTGCAGTTTTGAAGATGTGGCCGATAATCAACAGACCCTTCAGTTGCTCTGTAAGAAGCCACGCCACCGCTGTTTCCTTGCAACCATACCTTGGCCCGATTAAGGAGTACTTGGTCAGAAACTTCGCGGTCCTTGAAGTTGAGGACATTATCCACAACCTGATGAAGGTTGTTCAAGCAAACAAACAATCTTTCTAGTAGAGAAATGAATTACCTCTCGTAGTACTTGCACGACTTCGAAACGAGTTCCCCGCCAAGAGGCAAGCAAGATCTGTAATGCAAGGTAGTAGGACTGCACATAAAGTGCCATGTAGCATGGAATACGTACCTTCCCGGTCATGTCCTCTTCCATCGCATGTAAGACTTCTTCAGTCACCTCACCTTTGGCTTGTAACCTTTCCATCTCCTGCATTAGTGATTGGACACTAAGTCTGATTTTCGAGCAGCATCGAGTCTTGTGAGCATCCTTTTCTTTGAGGGTTGCTCATAAACAAGCTTACGCGCTACCAATCACACCCCATGCGTCCTTTGCTACCGATCCTTTTTCCTTCACCCGAGACCAAAAGCCTGCACTAGAACGCTGTGAGCTTCAAGGGAGTACAACATCGCGACGACTCACAGCCCAAGGAATTTCTTCGACTTCAAGAACGAAGTGGCTTTCATGCTATAGACAGTGCCAATGGCGTGCAGCAACTAAACACCGGCGCTCGCGAACTGAATACATGTAACAGCTGGAAAGAAAGCATTGACCCACCTCAACACCAAAGCTTTCCAGTTTCAAATCCTCGGCCTCCAGTGTAATCTTTTCCTGAAACGTTATTGTTTCTGGATCATCTTTTTCTCCGGGATGTTTAGCTTCGACAAATGGCCTGAGCCGTTCGACCAACTTCGTCGTCAATAATTTCACGCGCTCCTCCAAAGCCTTCTTTCGCTCCTCTTCGAGTTCTTGAAGTTTCTTTTTCTGTTCCGGCGTCAACTTGCTACGTTTCTTGGAGGTGTGTAAATCCTTGTCTTTCTCCTGCGAAGGAGATGCAGGGACGCTCTTTGATCCGTTCTTAGCCGGAGACGAGTCGGGTGACAACGTGCGTTTGGATGTGTCCTCACTACTAACCGAGGCTTTGAGCGCGACTGCGGATGTATTGGCATACTGGGCCGCGTGGCCTGAGGCACGGGATTCCGCTGCAGGAGTCGTGGGTCGTGTTGGAACCTTTTCCTGAGCCGATGTAGAGGGTGGAATGATGCCTTCTTTCTCAAGTTCTTCGCGCTCTTCGTCAGTCGCCACTGTTTGTGCTACAGAAGTCATTTCTTTCATCAGCGAAATTTCCCCGATCTAACATTTATTGAGATAATCGGCAAACAAAACCTGGAAAAATGGAAGAACGCACGTAGTCTTTAAATCGTTCTCCACCAAAGACATTGGCGAAAAACATGGCGGCGTCTTCCATCTCATTGGTTTCCTTGTCAGCCTGTGCCACACCGCCCCAGTGTGTTCTTCAGGACGCCATCGCGAATCTCCTTTCAAGACAGGACTTACCATCGACTTTCCATTCTTATCGTATACAGCGCGGAGATTCTGTACGGCAAGGTATCAGTTCCCTGTGTCCCAGAGTAGACAGCAAACCACCACCTACAGGATCGGACAAAACTTGATAAGCTTTGCTATGAACACGAGGCACACACGTTACCAGCCATTCCCCCACCTTCATTTGATCTGATGGTCAACTTGCCTTATTTCTTTAAACTTCTCCTCCGCATCGGGAGAGGGGTTCTTATCCGGGTGGTACTAACGGGATGAGAAATGAGACGAGAGTACATAAGATCAACGCGGAATGGGGGAATTCCGAGTGTCAACGCAAACGAGGTCGACGCCTCAACGAACCTTCATAGCTTGCTTCCGATAGGCCTTCTTCAAATCTGTATCGTTCACCTCCACAGAGACACCCAGCTACAGTTTCGAGGAACACCAGAGTACCACGGAGCGACATGATCAGCACGGAGCTTCGTTGAGGACGCGGCTACACACCAAATCATAATACTCTGTTTCTATTGGCGCCATTAGTGCCAATGGATATGGCGTGGCGCGCAAGAGCTCAGGGTGTTGGTTCGTCGGGCGTTGTGAAGAATCTACTGCGATATCGTCGTGGGATATTGAAGGAAAATTCTAAGTAGAGTTGGCGCTGAAACAAAAAGCGAGAGGCGAAACTTGGGCGAAACACGCCCATATCACAACTCACAGCCACAGAGGACAATGACATACGTATTCCCGGCTAGCTCATATGGGCTCTGCAAAACAAATTCACATCCGGAAGACTGTGCTACATCGAATAATATATCGAAAAATAGGTTAACGTGTAAGGTTGCCAACGACTCGTGTCCTGTGTGTGGATCCGAATAAAAAATGCAGGTAGTGAAACAGTTTGAAAAGACCTTGGTGAGATCTACATAGCGTGTGTGGGATCAAAGAAAAAGTTAGGACGAGTGTTCGTCTACTGCAAGTACACTCGTGGAAAAACGGACCGCCTTTCGCGGGGTCGTCGGTCTCGTGCTGTCGCTAGCGGATGATGTGAAGGAGCTCGCCCGACCGAGCGAGGAAGGTATGCTAAGAGGTCGGTAGCCTGGAATAAATTTGGACATCCGAACTCGCAAGGATGACAAGGGACGCGATGACCCCTGTGGAGGAGTACCGCCCGAGGTCGCCATGGATGATGGGGGCGGGGCGGGGGAAGATGAAAAGAACTGCGATTGGGTAAGAGTAGAGACTGAAGGACTCGTTTTTTTCATAGAGGAACGTGGCGGAGGGGGAGGAAAGCTGTGGCGCGTGCGATATCGGGAGGAAGTGGAAGTGGTATCGCAGAGGTTGTCGGACGACACGCAGGGAGGCTGGATGGTTGTGGGCAGGTTGCGGCGTGGGGGAGGGGAGGGGAGGGGATGCGGGAGAGCGTTTTGGACGGGTCTGAGATGAGGCGTGCGTGAAACATGGAGACCCATTGCAATCTGTTCGATGGTAGGACGAGAGTCGAGATAACGCGAGCGACCGGCACGTGAGGTATTGTGTGCGTGTCTCTCCTCAGGGGTGGAATACATGGCAGCGCGCTGAGCGGAGAGGGATGTGAGGAGTGCGTGATGGCGATGGAACATGGAGCGACAGACCGGGTTCTCGGTGTTCTTTCTTCGTGGAGGGGTTGGCGGGCTGAACGATTTTCGCATGGAGACGAAGAAGCGGGACGCGGTGGACGCGACACCGGGTGGGAGAGAGTTTGGGGGGTTGTCCAAAGGGGAGGTACCGGCGATGTGCGTCGGGGGTGACCGTGATGGAGGATGCATTTGGTGCGTGTCAACTTTGAACATGGAATTTTGCAGGTCGAGTGGGAGGGGGAGCACCCGGGAAATTGGGGCGGCGGGAACGTGGAGCAGGTATTATTAACAGCGGGTGTTCTGCAGCGCGCAGGCATACGATCGACGTCTCTTAGTGGACGTGGCAGTCAGTGGGCATCCTTGGTGGCTGTGCACTTGCCAACTTTTCTGACTCCTCACATGGCGAGGAGTCCTCCACTGGCACTTCCTTCGTCCATGGCAGTGTCCTGCCCACTCTCCGCAGCCGCGCAGCGTGTTTCCAGACAGGCAAGTTTGAGACCATACTCCGCCATCCGCGTATCTTTGCTCGCAACTATGTATCACCTGACGTCATTCCCACAAGCCGGCTCTGCGCAGTCTTGAGCACGCTGCTGCCAGAAGAGAGGGCGCCCTGAGAATGCGCGATCATGGTCACGATAATCGGACTACCTGGCCGTTCAGCACCTCTTCGAAATTCATGATTTTTGCCCAACCGTGACGTCTCACTCGACTGGAGCAAAGTGTTTCATACTCGTAGCTTTACCACTACCATACCAGTCCTGGAATCAGTGGGTCATTATATCCCCTCAGGTCCTAGCCGCCTCACCGCTGCCTTGTCGATGTAATCCATCGACATACCACAATACATGCAGTAGATCTGATCAAGGGAGCCTAATGTGACACGTTTTAGATCCAGACCCATGTTTCGTCTTCATGATATGAAACAATAGAAGCGGACCCGACCCATCGTCTCGTTGTTCCGTATCTGGTGAGGAGATTCGGTGGCCTAGAGTCGATGTGCCGCGGCCTAAAAGTGTATTACCTAAGACAATGATGGATCCTGAATTGGAAGGTGTTGTACAACGATGTTTGATCGCTACACCAACCTGCCA
This sequence comes from Xerocomellus amylosporus, assembly GCA_038090735.1. Classification (NCBI taxonomy): domain Eukaryota; kingdom Fungi; phylum Basidiomycota; class Agaricomycetes; order Boletales; family Boletaceae; genus Xerocomellus; species Xerocomellus amylosporus. The sequence goes on along the minus strand of JBBPNE010000629.1, from coordinate 4,511 downwards.
ATTGTTTCTCTTGCATCCGCTCCCAAGCGTGCACAATATCTCCATGCTACGGCCATTATGGTGCTATTTCAACGTGGAAGCACGGACTATTGTCACGAGTACCCTATAAGAACTTCATGCTTGCGCAACACTTCTCCCTGCATCGTTTGCCAACGTGCACGTACATATACTACCCTCTAGCCAACGTTCTCTGAGAGCTTCGCGGGCCATCCACTCTTTTCCTTCGTCTGAGACGATTCTGACGCTTCCAACACTACTTGACCGCCCCGTCTTTCTGGCCCGCACTCTCATAATGCCACAAACATCATCATCCATGGTTGTCGGTGTTCCCTACAATGCCTACCACATTTCACACCATCCCGAGTCTTGGTTCGTGGAGACGAAACCCATGTAGGCGATCCAGAGACTGCGCTCATTTTCCTTACAAAACTAATTGGAATCTTTCATAGGCGTAAGACGCGCACTTCCTGCGCGAAGCTCATTGAACGCCAGGTCATCCTGGCTTGGAAGCGTGTCACGGGGGCGACTCGTAGGCCCCAGCGAGCGTCCTTCCTTCCAAAGGACTTTGTCCTTGTCACGTCACGCCGTCGCAGCGTGATGTTCCGTTAATCGTCCCTCGGTGACGCTTGCTTCCGACAAGATGGCTATGATGGCGCCGGCGCTCATACTACTTCGCGATGGTGATCCGCGTATCATGATGGACCTACGAACCTCCCCTTCCACCAGTTTTTATCCACGGACACTGTACACTATCATTGTTTCCTCCCATTTTTACTGACACGCATTACCATTCTAATTATTGTATCGTTACTACGCAGTTATCCATACCAACCCCCGGATTCTTATTTCACGCAGTTTCACGTTGGACATGAACTACAAATAACAAGCATATGTACTAGACTTTATCATTACGCATAGTATTGGGAAGTTGCATTGAGCGGGTTCTCTCCTAGCCAAAATGCAATCTAATGATGCATAAATCCCATAGTGCATCTACTTTTCTCGCTCCTGAATGAGGAACGATTGATTTAGACTAGTGAAAATCCAGTATGTACATGCAAACGGTTAAATTGAGTTTGGATCAAAGCCCCCCTGTAACTCTGGAGACCACTCTTCGTTGTCAGTGGCTTCTGGGTCCGTCATTCCCTGCAGACGAGTTAGGATACCATCTATTGGGAGAAGCGAGATTACATACGCGCAACAGGCCGAGCTGCTTATAGATCGAGTCGACTCGGCGAAGAAGTGTATCCACCCATTTCTTCAATTTCCCTCTGTCAGCGTTGGCTTCTCGAAGACGTTGCTCAGTTTCGTCAAGCTTCCTCTTGGTGAGATCGAACTCTCTTTGAATCTCCTCCTGTTGTCCCTCCAAGAAGGTTATCTGAATAGGCACGGTGTAAGAAGCGACTCCCACGAAGAGTAAGATACTCGCCTTTTGACAAGCGGAGACGAACTTATTATAGTAGTAGTTTAATCTACCCTGGGATGTAGCTGTAGCCTGCAGCAATTCTCCTACACCTTCGTCTGTCGGGCCGTCTTCATTGGGAGCGATCTCGCTATAGCTATTCATCGCAGGAGTGGGTGACGCATCAAGCAAGAAGGGCGTAGCTGCCGTATGGTCTACGTGTCGGGGATTGGATATGGGTGTCATATACGGGTTGAAAGATCTCGATGCCACCCTAAGCACAGAGGGAGCGGTTAGACCGGGTGGTCGGCATCAGCTGGGGGAGCTACATGGGACTTACGGGGTACAAGTAACAAGCTGAACGCGTCCAGGTTCAGGTTCCGAGACCAAGTCGTGATTGTCATCATTGCCACTGATATCTTCAGCACGTATATATCACCGAAAATGAGTACACACTTACAGATCTGGATCCACCTCGGAAGCCACCAAGGTGGGTTCAGCGTCAACCACGATATCGTTGTCCGGAAGCTCAACCTTGCCCTGGGAATTGGGGACGGGCATCTCCACCGTGTTCGTGCAAGTAGCCGCATGAATACGAGAGGTGCTCTCGCCACTTGCTGTCCCAGTGCATGACAGGCCATCAATAGTTTCCAAGCTCATTTGGATACCCAGAGTCGTCGTTGATTGGGGTTGAGTTTGAAGTCGTAAGCTGAGCTCTCTCTTCTCTTGGTAGGACTGGAGAAGTAATGCCATCAACTACAGTAAGATAATGAGCGAGGTTGATCAACTCAAAGATCTCATGTTTCATACCTCTTTCTTTGTTGGGGCCCGTCCTTTTGGAAAAAAGTGACGTTTGGCCAACGCGATAGCTCCACGATACTGTTGGTCGTACGGGATGTCACCATATCCCCTGAGTTTGGGAAGAAATGCTGCAAGTCTGTCCATTGTGTTGAGCGAGTCCATTGATTAGAAACGTTTCCACCAACATTCTCTTTGCCTCTGGAAGGATCTTTATCACGTCGATAGTGTGGGGATCGTTACTTTTGGCAATCAGTTCGACATGACCCTTTTGAACCTAGAACAGTCCCTTTCAATGAGATGTGTTCCAATAGAGTGAAATGAAAATAACTACGGTGACGAGTAAGATGGCAGCAGCCTGCTCGACCGTCATCCCCCTTTGCCTGGTCTTCGTGCCCTTCCCTCGCGAGTTGACTGAAAAGGTACGGATTGTCATATCGTACCAGAGACATGAAACATCCACGAGATACCTCCGTCCATGAACTCGTCAAACTGCACTTCGAGCGGCGTGTCGGCATCGCGTTGGCCACTCTCTACCAGAGCGTTCACTTGCTTGTCAGCGATGAAAGCGAGTTCCGTGATCACTTCTGCTCGGCGTAGATATCGTAGTAGTTATCATGATGATTGTGCTGATCGACCATTGCATACGAGACTCACTGGTTGGGTTGTTTGCATATCCGAGAAGTTGAAGGCTCCCAAGTGCCGTTAGCGGTCGTCGTGCAGGAGGCATCCTTCAATCTAGCGGGTCAACTAGTCGTAGTAGCTGCTCGGATGATTCGCGTCTGATAGCCAAGGTATTGGGGGGAGAAAGTGAGTGTTGCATCTCCTCGGAGGTGGCTCCGACTTATAATGAAAGACAAGTGGCTCAACAGCTGGCAGGCAGTGGGATCCGGGGCGCGGTGACGCCGTCTTCTTTGTTCCTCAGTGCCCTTTCAATGCGTTCGCCGGTATCCAGTCAACCAACACAATACGGCTCTACACAATTAGGGATCATACTAGTGAGGTGAAAAGCAGTGTTCTGGTGATAATGCGGGGGAACTATCTTTTTGTCAAGTGTGTTTCCGGTATCAAAACCCCATCTATTGTGCGATCTAACAAGTCCCCATTTACAATATTCATAATAAGGCATAAACTAGGATGATTATAGCTCGAATTGATCTGCCCAATGCCGTAGCACACCTTCCCCCTCTAGATGAAACTTGAAATACTTGGCGTCTCGACATACGATCACGGCGTGTGTATTCCGGACGCCCGTAAAAAATGCGCGCTCTTTCCGCAGCTGGGGGATTTTGTTCAGGTTCTGAATCCAGCGACGCTGTACAGGACTAAGCAAGGCCTGGGATGGTGAAGGTCTTGAATCCGGGCTGACATTCGCTACCACTTGTTGTGTCACAGTGCCGTCGATGGGTTCTTCGCTGGGCAGGGGTGAAGGCGAAGAAGGGGTGCCTTGGGAATTGTTGTACATGTCGAGAACGACGCTCTCGACTTTGCTTTCCAGCTCTGCAATGATATGGGCAAGTCTCTCTTTCTTCGACCCATCAATCTCGAGGGCCATGAGGCGAGTCTTGGAGCGGTAGGATGAAATCAGGAGACAGACGAGTGCGAGTGAAGCTAAAGTAGGGAATATTATTGGAAGAAACGCATACACAAGCTGGTAATGAGGGGTAGTCCATAAACAGGTACACGGGAAGAAACCATCATGGACTCACGAGATCAAAGGGGAAACCACCCTGGATCACAGGCGGCACTGGAGGGCTCAAATTTCGGATTCTCGTGAATACGTTCGTCTGTTCTCGTTCTCTTGGCGCTGGAGGAGAGGATAGTATTGTATATGACTTGATCATGTGCTTGTATTGGTCATGAAACTCTCTGGAGATCGCTGAGTGCTTGAAGAGTGAATGAACGACAACACGTACATTTCAAGACAGTTCTTCTCGTATTCTGCAGACAAATCGATCTCCTCAATTGCCGCACTAACATATGGTACAGTGAGATCATTAATCCTGTGAGGAAGTCAATATCATGTTTCTCATCAAGCCTGCCTCGGCTCACGCGTTTGCGTAGAGTCTTATGTTGGGGAAGAGGAGGAGGGCTTGATAAAAAATGTGTTCTGTGTGTATACTCAGAACTCACAGTGCTCTGCGAAAACGAAACATACTGACCCGGATCGGCAAGAACATCTAGGAGAGATCTACCCCTCGGTGACCACTTGTCGACACAGAAGAACTGTTTCCCAGTCCGTGAAAGAAGCCTCGGACCGATATAATTTGCAATCGCAGAGTGGGCAGAAGGAAATCTAGGTATCCCAATG
>JBBPNE010000628.1:0-15975 GCA_038090735.1 Xerocomellus amylosporus | reverse complement strand
GCCCGCCAGACAAGTTAAATCAACATCGATTCAAAGTCCCTGGAATAGTGCCGTCCAAGTCGTCAGACCAAAGGACGAGCACACGCTGCAGCCACTGCGGGTTTTCCCGGCGGAGTGGCAAACACTATAAAAGCTGGCCACTTCGCCAATGTCGTGTCTTTCCTTCTCTCCCCATACCCTCCCGTAGTACGAAGCTGTAATAGTAGTAGTAGTAGTTACTACCGTCCAATGTGGTATTAACACAAACGTTGCGTTGAACGTTGACTCAAGCGTACTCCGCTCCGAGGTACAGGATATGGAGCTAAGGAGCCTATCTGGAACATGGAACGCCACGAAAATCCACCAATCTAGACGTTCGGTGACTTCATTCTACCTCACTATGGACATCGTGACGTCCCAACGGGGACGTACTGCTCAAGAGCTTGACATTCAACGTAAAACCAGGGGTAAGGACTTCGCTTTATATCATGGATTTAGTGACTACACGGGATACATCTCTGACTCTAGTATTCTTTTAGGGTCTGGGAAGGTCTATGAGTCCCGGACTGGACTAAGCGAAGGCGAGTAAAGCACCACTGGCAAGGCAGAAGGGTGTCGTCACCATCCGTTTGCTGCTTTTACTTGTCTTTTCGCAGCTGCGCAGCGCTGAAATTTACGTTTTCTGGTTTCCAATACAGTGTACTCAGGGCAAAAGGTATGGGTTCTTAGGGAGTATGGGGTATTCAAGAGGTTTCTAGGGCCAAAATGGGGGTTCGGGAGATGTCAAATGTATGGGGTATGGAGGGTGTATGGATTCTATATGGTATGTGTTAGGAGGGAGTACACTGTATCTTCTAGAACAATTTCTCGTCACCCAAATCGCTCGCTGCTCAGCCGATGGCCGCTTGGTTGGGCGATACAGGCCTGACCATAAAATAAGGGGTACTCCGGGCGTTTCACCTGCACCCACTACGTCCCTTCCTTGTGCTGACTGCGAACAAACGTTCAATAACTACGCAGCCCGCAGCCATCACCGGAGTCAGCACGCCGAAATTCCTCCCACGTTTGGGCGTACCTGCCACTCAACCCACGCCTGTCGTTGCAGGTGTGGGTGTGGGTAAAGTTGCCAATACTCGCGCCGGAGACCCATTCCCAAGGCCAACCTGGGGTATAAAACCAGGGTGGTTCGGACGAACCACCCCCTCAACGCTTATATCCCCCCACTGGTGGGTAACCTTTCCCCCACCCCACACCGAGTGATAACAGAACTCCTAGGGCACAGTGACATGGCAAACCGGGTGCGCTTCCTTGGCTCGGAGGGCACACGATTTCTGGGCCAGACCACAGTCGACATCCAACTGAATGACTGGCTCATAGAACCTAATGCAATACAGCATCCAGTCAGGCAGAGCGCTGTGGCTGTCGCGCAAGGCATTACTGTAGTGGTGCCTGAGGGGTCAAATGTCCCAGCCATTCCACCCAATGGGCCCCCACAGGAAAATTGGATGGTGGCCCCTCAATATCTGAATATATTGGAATTCACTAGGTTGGGCCCCAGTCCCCCCAATGACCTCAATTTACCTGAGGTATGTTTTAGCCCAAATTTGACACTCTCTACTAAGAGAAACAATAGGGGGCTGTTCCCATCCAGCCTCGAATGCACCTCGTAAACGGCATTCAACTGGTGGGATTCGATGTCCCGTGGTATTACGAAGTAGAAGAAAGGTATTCCAACCACCAATTATTCTATTACAAGCACAAGAAACGCGCCCCGAACACCCACGAAATCGCAATGCCACTAATCCCCGCTGACCACCCTCAATTTAAAAGAATTGCATTCGATTCACTACATTTCGGAACTCAGATTAATGTGTACAGACAGGGGCGTTTTGATTGATTCGATTGATTCCCTGATGACTTGTCCATGCGCGTAACGAATCTATCACAAAGTCGTTCGGTCGACCTTCCGAGAATCTTTCCCCTTATGTACTATGCCTCATGTTAAACTCGTGTAGATGTCTCGCAGCCCCCGCGATTTCGTATAAAGAGAGGTAGATACTTGATGTATTTCCCTCAGTTGTCCTCGAACAGAGATACTTCAGTCAGATTCTATTCTGCTGAGAGATCTACTGTACGAGCTACGACTATCTCGTGTGACCGTTTCTACTACGAAACACCACAGATTTTGAACCTCTTCATCTCTTCTCTGCTTTTCGCACCCATCTCGACTCTCCACTCGTAATCACCCTCGACGACGACAACGAACCGCGCGGTCTGATCATCCGTATGTCCCTCGGTTTCTAGCTGTCGTACTGATATGCCCCTCAAATGGAGGTGGGGTACTGAAGTGAAGATGAATAGAAAGGTGCATATAAAAGAATATCTGTCTGCAATGTTCCAACGAACAACTGAAAATCTAGACGACAAATGGTGAGTTTATGTGAGCGTCGCGTCCGTTGCGCTCGAGCGGTGCCCAAATAAGGCAAGTCGCGGCTCGGTTTTGCTAAGGCGCGCGCGCGGGTCCTCGATTGACTCCAGCGCCGTCATGCTTGCGTATCGCGCTTCGGGGTGGCTCCTACACCATGTCCGATCCATATACAACATATTTGCCGCGTCAAATGTGCCCGATTCGGTCTCGGCGCGGTGGAATGACTTGGTAAGTCCGCCTGGTCGTGTTGATGCTTCTAGGGTTCGGCTTGAGTCGTCCACGTCGACGCGGTGGGTTCACATAGTGAGTAAGCGATTTGGGATGTCCGGGGAATGGTTTGGATGTCCTAGGTACGTGCGCCGTCGCATCTTCGGGTTATCCACGCTGACCCGTCTGATCTTCAGCTAGCGGGGCCGTTTCGACTGGCATCGAGCCGCGGGGCGTTCCGCTCGTTACGCCATCCTTCCCATCTCGTTTCCCGTCGTCTCCAACGCCTTCGCCATCGCTGTGGCCCCTCCGACTGTCCTCGACGTCTCTATCCTCGACTCGGTCCCCTCCAAGGTCTCCTGGTCCTGTATCTCGACTTGACGCGTTCGGTTCGTCGACGCGGTCATTCTCGCCGGTTCTGGGACGTATCCCATCGCTTCCGCCGCCGTCGATGACCTTTCGGTGGTCTCGATCGCGCTCGACGTCTCCCGACTCGTCCAACTCTCCCAATCGGCCTCCCGGCGCCCCATCTCGACTTGGCGCGCTCGTCTCGTTGACGCGCCCGTTCGTATGGCTTCCATGGCGTCCTGGGACGTTGTGGGCGCCGCCTGGTACGGCCGTTTCGCCGCCCGGGTCGTCTGGGTTGTCTCGAGCTCGTCTGGGTGAGTTCTCCTCATCCCTCCGCTCCAAGCGTTCGTTGACGCGTTCTGACGCGTTGCGCAGCTTCCTCGGCCGCTTCCCAACGTCCTCATCACGTCCTGACGCTCTCGACGCGTCTGCGTTGTCGCTGGTACGTCCTTCGTCGGAGCTCGCTGATGCCTTTTTCTCCCCCTCGAGCTCGACGCTCGGGGGCTCGTTGCGTGGTAGCGCGGGTTCGTCGGGTGGTGGGGGAGGATCTGGGGGATACGTCGTCGACGCTCTCGTCATGTTGCTGATCGTATTCGACAGCCCTCGTCATCGACTGTCCAAGCGCCAACGCGCTCGGTCTCCCCCCTTCGTTCAGCGCTTCTCGGCGCGTCTGGGCTCTCTTCTCCTTGACCTGTGCATTTCGGCGCATCCCTGCGGCCTCCCCGTTGATCTCTGCGTCTGCGCTTTCATGCGTGACGCTCCCGTTTCGTTCGACTACGGTCTCGCTGCCTGGCTCGACCTGTACGTCTGCGGGGTCTGTGGACTCAACTCGCAACGTATCGGGAGGTTCGGCGTTCGTCGTCGTCGTCGCCCGTGGCCTGTGCGCCCTCATCGACCTTCTCGGCCCCTCTCAACACACTCGGCACGACCTCCTCGACCTCCTGCTTGCCGCCTCGCCCTCCCTTGCCTTCAGGCTTGTCGGGAGGCTGCTCTGTGGGCGCGTCTGGACGACGTTCGTCGTTGCCCGTCGCGTCTGCAGGGTGCGTCGACGCGGCGTCTCCGTCTGGGTGGTCGCGCGACGCGTTCTGTGCGCTCGCGTACTGGTTGATGCGTGCTCTGCGCACCCTCCTGGGTCGCATGGCATGTCGTCTACGACGCCCTGCGGCTCTTCTTCTTCTTCGTCAGCGCGGTTGGTCGATATCTGACCTTCTCGCTCCCCCTCGAGCGATGCGCTGATGGACTGTGGTACGTGTGTGGGTTGCGGCCGAGCTTTGCTCGCCGCTTCGTTTGCTTCGCGAGTCTCGTCGCTCGCTGTCCGACACGTGTCGCTGGTCTCTGTGACCTCGACTTCGTCCGTGGTGCAGGTCTCCTCGGGCGTTGCGTACGCGTGGTCGACGTCGATGTTGCCACCGTCATCTTGGCTATTCCGCGCGGCAGGTCTCGAGCTGAGAGCTGCCTCGTCTGCGGCCTCAGTGCCCAGACGGTATGCTCCAGCCTCTCGCCTCCTCGCCTCAGCCCTCGCCTCCTTCGCCTGCCGTTTCGACGGCCTTTCCGACCTCGTCGCCTGCTCGTTCGTCGAGCGGCGGGTTTTGTGGGGTGTACGACGCGGGCTCTGCGCGTTTTGCGTACGGGTTCGCGACGGGAGCGGTCTTTTCGTGGACCTGCCGATTCGCCGTTTGGGGTTCCTGGGGTACCGCCGTCGTAGCCGCGCGAGGGACTTCCGAGTCGCGCGCTCGTTCGGTTTTCCTGGGGCACGACTTGTGCGCGACGGGTGTCTGTGCCCGCGCCATTGTCGTCCTGGTTGCTCGCCGTGGCTGCGAGGCTTGCGCCGTTCGTTGACTTCTCGTCCGCGGCGTCGTGTCCTCGAGCTCTCTCGAGTATTTCCTTGTAAATCCTCTCTACTCTTCTTCTCCTCTCTTCAGGCGTGCGCTTTTGGATTTCTTCGACCTCTCGCGTGAGCCGTTCGGCTTCGTCATCCAGCTTGCGGTGCGGAGCGAGATTGGATGGCGGTGGTGGGGAGGATAGCCGTGCACTACTGCTCGTAGGGAACACAATGCCGCCTTCGGTTGGCGAAGGCTTCACCTTGTCCTCGGTCCATTGCGAGTGGAGAACGACAGATTTCGCGGTGCACTGGCCAACTGATTTGAGGGGAAAAGGTAGTACAGAGCCAGACAAGTACCTACCGTCATTTGTGTACCTTTGGCTGCAAACCATTGAAGCATGTTGTTCGGCGCTGAACTGACGTTATGCACCCGTGCGTTCAGAACAGGGTCACTCCCTCCCAACTCAGAGAGTTTGAACCGGGAAATCATCTCTCTTCGGTCCACGAGATACAGGTTAGCTGCCTTCAGAGAGATATGGACGGTTTCGTCTGCGCAATGCTTCGACTCTGTAAGGGAGTGACTGCCAAATCGGGAAACCGACCTGTGACTTCGTTAACGACAGGATAACGTTAACAATTACGTAATTTACGGCATTTCGTACACTCGGCATCTCGGCAAAACTCCGATTTTCGAGAATTTCGCACCTCAATTGTTGAAAAGTGGACCTGATCCTTATCGCCCACCGTAGGGGGTGGACTGTCTATGTCAAGGGGAACATATACAGCATGAAGAAGTTACCTTGTACGTTGACTCCTGCCATTTGAATTGTCCTGACCGCACTGGCATGTCGGCGGTACTGAGCTGTGCCCCGGATGATGTTGTGGGGACGGGCGAGGTCTCCCGCCGCCCACAGAACGTGACTCGGCCTATCTCACGTTCCCTCCAATCCAGTGCTGCCACCAGCAGTGGGATGGATTGACTATAAATAGACCGGATCAATTCATTACGCCCACACGGGGCTTGCCGTGAGAAGTGCAGTGCCTTAATGTGTGTAACGCGCTGTAATTTGATGTAAGCATGTGGAAACCGGTGCGTGGTGGGTGACGGAGAGTGCATCCGAGCATGTGCAAACGGCGCGAACGAGGACAAGTGCGGGCTTCATTCGTACAAACATGGCGTGAACAAGTGACGGGCTGCGGTGCATGCCGATTATGATCAGTGTGGCCATTCGCTCTCGGATCTCAAGATTTCATTGCTGGGATTTTCCGCCTTCCCACGTTGACCCTGGTATCTCGGCACGCAGTAAACAGTCTCACCATTTTCCCGACACTTTCGTATTTTTATTTTCACGTATATATGTTGGTTGACTGAGCCTGAGGCTTGAGCGGCTGACTACCCGATTGGTCATTCCTTTCATCCTATCAACCCACACGACATGCCACGAGCACCACGAACAAAACGTCGTTTGAAGGTCTGGATGCCTCTGCATGATCAAGTATTATCCTGACCTTTGTCTTTGGTTAGCCTCTGCTTACCCCTCCGGCAACATCACCGGTTGGATCAGAGATGAGTCTGGACTCGCCTTCGCCTGAAAGAAGTGCAGGTTCTAGCGTCAGGCTCTATACCTGCCCTTTTGATCTGTTCCTGAGGCAACGCGATCCCGACCATCAGCTTGTCTCCGAGGAGCATCTCATCAGGCGTGTTCTTCATGGCCGAAGCTCGCACCACCTTGAGGAGGCCTGGAAGCGTTATGTTGTCGAGATGGAGGAACTCGTTGACAAGCTCAAGGCCACCGAACCCCTCGCTGTACGTGATCCTTCGTGATATGTTTGCCACCTTCCAGTAACTGGGCGACAGGACAAACCTAGCGAGGCTACCACTACTGGATACTATAGTGTGCCCGATAGCCAGAACCTTGCCATCCGTGTATGGGACGGCAACTTTCAGGAATTCGGTCTGTACTGCTTCGACCTCTACAATCGCTCAACCCATACCGCTGTCAACCTTCCTCACAACTACAAAATATGTCATGCCAGTAACAATTCTTTCGTGGTTGGCGGCCGGGGGTCAGAGGTGATCAGCTGGGAGAGAGCATGGAACGTCCCCCAACGCAATATGAGGCCTGGTCAGGAGCGTTTCGTAGTTCCCGAGGGGTCACAACTCGCACTTGTTCGCCCTGGTAAAGAACCGTTCTACTTTGTCCTGCCGAGGCGCCAAGTATCGGGAGGTGTCGGAGCCATAGCGTTTGCTCAACTGGAGGATACCAGAGTTAGTTAGCCACTTTTGAAACACGTCCTATCAGACTGTAACCTATGCCATGAATCCGTTCACAACGTTCGCCAATCCCAAGGCGACATGTCGCAACTTTTCTGGCACCATAACAAGACATGCTAAGCCATCTTAATGAGGGAAGTTCCCCTCATTTTATGTCATGCCAATGGGGTACAATCTCATTACAATGATACCTTGTTTGTCCTAGAACAGGCTCGTTGTTCGTATTTCCGGGTCGACGGCTGACAGAGTGCTCCGACTTGGAGTTATGTAGTACCACACCCTGTTCGAAAGGTCTCGAGTCGGCCGCATGGAGTGCGACCTAGCCGTTTGCCGTTGTCGCCATCACCGGTACGTCCTGCACGCTCGCCTCAATCGGATCCTCGTCCCTCCAGGGCGACGCGCGCTTTGCCAAAGAGGTCCTTGGCTGATGGGATGCACCGTCGTTCAGACCGCTATCGAAATGACCGTCACAGGACCACCGATCGGAACACTCAAGGCTATAGGCGAGGTGGACATGGGCCCATGACCGACGCGTTCTTGATGGCTGCCGTTGTCTGTGCTGTCGCGACAGACGGTGGACTTGGCGGGGAAGGCGGTGTGGATTCGCGGGATCGCAAACCAGCGTGTTAAAGAATGTAATCGCATCAAAGCAATGAGGGACCAGTTGGGTGCGCCACATGATCGTGGGCACGAGATCGTTGACTGACGCGCATACAGCCAAGTTTGGGGACGAGGCGGACGAGTTTGAGGATGGGATTGTCATTTACTATGGGCGCCCGCTCGCCAGTCTCAAGCACGGCGCTTCTATTCATTGTTACGATGATCATGTCGCGATGGCGTTTGCCATGCTTGCTACTGTCGTCGATGGTACCATCATTAAAGAAAAGCAGTGCGTCGAGAAGACATGGCCCAATTGGTGGGATGACCTGGAGAACAAGGTACGGCGCACGTATGTTCTCATTCGCACTCCCTCACATATCATACAGATCAGCATCCAAGTCAAAGGGATCGACATACCCCACGCACACGCGCTACCCATAGCGATCTCACCGTCAGTGGCACCATCCATCGTCGTCATCGGCATGCGGGGTTCTGGCAAGTCCCACATTGGCGAGCTGGCCTCGCACACACACTCCCTTCCCCTCTTCGACTTTGATGCACACTTTGGATCGCTGCATCCACCCTCTGTCCGCACCTACGTCCAAACACACGGGTGGCCAGCCTTCTGAACAGCTGAGACCGAGCTCTCTCTCTTGTCCACATACGCCAAGGGCTTGGTCATCAGTCTCGGACTCGGAGGGGGCATTGTCAAGAGTTAAGACGCCCGCAGCACGGGAAGGGCTCATCAAGTTTTCGACACGACAATGCGGCAATGTCGTCCGGGTCTAACGCGAGCTATCCGTCATCGAGTCTTACCTCAACCAAGAGGGCGAGCGACCTGCATACGGCGAGCAGGTCCGGGCCGTGTGTGTGCGTCGTGAGCCGTGGTTTGCGTAGTATGGCAGGTACGAATTTGGCGACTATGCCGAGCTAGAGCATGGTTTGGAGGGCAAGGTGGAGAGGTTCTTTGGCCATGTGTCTGGGTTAAAAGCCTGACCTGGCGCTGAACGTGACCAAGGCCGCGCAGCTGATATTCCCGAGCTCGGTACGGGCGTGGATACGCTCGAGCTGCACATCGACCTCCTCCGCGAAGCGGGCTCTACGAACCCAATTCCATCGCATGCGTACGTCTCGTACCAGGTCTCTGCGCTGCGACGCATCACCTCACTCCCCATTGTATGCACTGTCTGCACGATCGCGCAAGGCGGTGCGTTCCCCGACGACACAAAAAAGGAAGCTGCAGACCTTATCAAACTCGCGTTGCGCCTTGGACGTGAGTACGTTGACGTCGAGACGGCGCTCTCACCTCATTTCATCAAGGACATCGTGCACCTCAAGGGTGCTTCCCAGATCATCGCCTCGTTCCATGACTGGACGGGCGCGATCCCATGGGACGCACCGACCATGTCGGCGATGTATGGTGTCGCGTCGCAGTACGGCGACATTGTCAAGCTCATCTCCAAAGCGACCTCGCTCGCGAGCAACCTTGCGCTCCAGGCCTTTGTTGCCAAGCACCACCAAGCCGCTCATCGCGATCAACATGGGCAGCCAAGGCCAGCTCTCGCGAGTGCTCAACAGGTACTTTACGCCCGTCACGTGTCCGCTGCTCCCGAGCATGGGAAGCGCTCATCGAGTATTCGACCCGACAAGGACAAAGTCGTCTAGGTCCGGCGAATGCTATACGAGCCATATTCGCTCGAGCGCAGCACAAGCAGACCTGTGACCCCAATGGGCGCGATACAATTCTTTTCCTTTGTTTCCATAGACTTTACCCCTCTGACGCATCAGGTTGGTTGCTTTGATCGGCACTCATCCCTAGGTACACAGGAGCATTCCAAACCTCGTGTATTCATATGGCAAAGAAACAAGTCTGTCAGTGTCCACTAAATGACGAGTGCGCCAGTGTCCGCCAGTGTCTACTACGAGTGCGCCAGCGGCTGGCGGCGTGCACAACAAGTGTGCCGGTGTCCATGTCCCGCCCGTTGAACAGATTGTCGAGCACGATCGGAAGCCGCGCGAGGCGGTAGACAGCGGAATAATCCAGGATGACACCACAGTCGAGCTGCGATGCCGCATGGAAATGGCCATAGTGGGCACACCAACCGGAAAGCGCATTTTGGAGCGTGTCTTGGTTGAGTAGATCCGATAGGGGGAATGTGTAGCAAGAACGCATTCGGGAGGATGGAACGGCATAGGATGGCCGCGTGTCGGAGGAAAGGCAGCGTGAACACATACAGGAAATTTTCGATCCGAGCTTCGCCAAACATCTCGAACATGAGCGTTGTGGTGTGCTCAAACACATGCGAGTGACGGACGACGGGCATGAAAAATATTTGCACGTCGCCAAATAGGTCTGCATGGCTTCGCAACACGACCAGAATGCAATTGCAAGACCGTGCCTTGTTCAAGACGTAGACCATTCCGATGACGGTACGTGCCAAGCACGCATAGTAGGGGTGGCGGCAGCCTCCCGACGAGCACTGTAAATGGATCACGGAGGAGCAAGGGATAAGTATATGACGTGAGAGACGTCCTGCTCCACTCTGGTAATAGGCGTTTGATAATGGCCTGTTTTATGGCCTCCTTCCCTCCGTCTGGTCGTCCCTCCAGCTCAATCTTCGTCAACGAGATCAAACACCCGAGCAGAGACCGCACCATCCGTACTTGCGCCTCCGTCAAGCCATCCGCGACGTTCCTACACCCACTTGCACCCCTCCCGCTAATTGCTACCTCGATTGAGGCGATCGTGTAGCCGACGAGCTCCTCCGGCAAATAAATTCCCGAACCCCTTTCACCCGGATCGGGTTCCAGTCTCTCTCGTAGATGACGCGACTGCTATGGGACGACCTTGGCCGCGTTATACTGTCCAACATCTTGAACACCTCGAAAATTTCTCCGCGCTGAATCTGCACGGGGTAGTTGGGATCTTGCGTGCTCCAAAAGACGAACTCGCCCATGCTACTCCGGAACTACAACGAGTCCATCACCGTATCGGGTTTGGACTTGAGGAATTGGGATCGGTATCCCCACTGCGCGGATCCTGCCGGGGAATGGGACGATTGTAGTCGGGAGGGTCGATGGCCGAGAGAAATGGAGAATGGTGTTAGAGCCACCGGCGACACCTCCTTTCAGCTCGTCGACCTCGGCTCCAGGTTTGTTGACGTCAAAGGAACAGATGACGATGAGGCGCGGGTCAGATGTGAAATCGAGGATGAGGATGGGGATGCGTTTGACGACGTATTCGTTGACGGCGTCGATGTTGTATTTCAACTGGGCAGATATGCTTTGACAAGTGCAGTGATACTCTTCTGATGTTCCAACGCCTGTGTCTCTTCGATCAAATCGACCTTGTTCTGGATGATGATGATGTTCTCTAGTTTCATGATTTCGATGGCGGCCAGATATTCTGATGTTTGAGGCTGAGGACAGGTGTCGTTGCCAGCGATAAGAAACAGTGCAGCGTCCATGACGGCAGCGACACTCAGCATGGTAGCCATAAGAATATCGTGTCCTGGACAGTCGACAAAGGAGATGTGTCGAATGAGTTTCATGCGGTGGCCGCAACCGGGTCGTTCGAGATTTGCAATGTGTGATATGTCCGATCGTATGTAGAAGCGCATCTTCTCCTCAGCACTTTGATGTCGATACCCACGGGAAAGACCCTGACATCGACGGACCGTCCATTGTAGGTGCCGGTACCGCTCCCAGAGCTACCTTCGACTTGGATACCCTTCTGGGAAGACCTCGAGTGCGACGATGCGGCGGACGGTCTGCCTAAAGTGACGGGCGTAGCTCGGAGTTTGGAAGTCGACGAGATCAGGTGCGAGGAGGATGAGGCGGTGGTCATTCGCCCAAACTACGAGACAGGATGAGAAGGCACGAGAGAAAGAGAAAGAGGCACTGACTAATGTCGCCTTCGCGGTAGTTTGCGATGATGACCTCTGAAAACGCATGTTGACGACGTGGATCGCTTGAACGATCCGTTCTCATAAGAGAATTTCATCTTGGGGCATCCGGAAGTGCGTAGTGGAGAGAAGACCAGAGCTCTCCATTCATCTTTGAAGCCTGCATCGCTGCCATGAGCAATATGCGAAGCATCAAGTTGGCGGGGAAGACGAATATAAAGATGACAGGTGTGTCCAGATGTAAAAGATCGCATCTGGACGGCGGATACGAAGGAGAGAAGTAATGAGTGCATGAATCGAGTGGACTTGAAGGTAATGACCCGGAAGACCCATTTGGTGGCAGAGAGCCAAGGGGCGAGGGTGTTAAACCTCCTTGGTACCGTAGTCCGCACTGAACGAGCACATCGATGCCCACACAGAGCCTACCCTCATCTCGTTTTCTTCGCTGCCCTTGTCCCATGCACTGACCACCTCCCCGACGAACTCGTCCCACAGTTTCTGTGCGTCTTCCAAAGCGTTCCTCCACAACAAGCCTTGTATGACCACGGTATAAGTCGCCCTAAGTTGGCTTATATGTGTTGGTCCCTTGCTTTGTTGCCTTGAAAAGGTCAAGCAACGAGCCGGCAGAGTGGGTGCAGTCATGAGCACCTGTGGTCCAATCGTAGATCGATGTAACAGACAAGACGCAGGTGTACTGGCACGATATCGAGGTGACCAAAAAGAGCTACAACTATAAATTAACAAGATCAACGCAAACCCGTCTCGGGGATCTACGGAGCCTCAAGAGCGCGATCGCGAGCGTCAATGCATGGGATGGTACCCCCAAAAAAATTCTGGGCGTCGATCGGGTCGGCGAGGTCGTTGGTGGGGGTGGGGATTGTGGCGTTGAGATACTATGGTGGGTCGGTCAGGGGGATCAGGTCTCGATCACGTGAACGTTGGGTTTCCTTAGGTAAACTAAGGAGAAAGCATTGATGTACAAGTGAAGACGAAAACAAACCGATCGTATTGGCATGGTAGCCGGGTTCTGTACACGTCGCGGATGCGACGGCGTGAAACCCAGCGCTTGTCTGCCCTCCCCCTCGTCCCCCTCACCATTCCGGCTCTATTTTCTTGCATTGGGACAAGGGCGGTGTGTCAGTTCGCTGTTGCCCACACCCTCGTCTTACGCGTGTTTCATTGGCGCCTGTATTGTAGGAACGCCGAGTGCAGTGATGTTGCCTGTCAAAGTGTACACCGAGAGGCGATTGGGGACACCACATGCCTCCCTGCATGTCGTTAGCAGCGACACATAACAACGGTTGGTACTTACATTGAGCTTCCTCCACAGGCCATATTATAGTCACTGTCGGGTGCTTCAACAGCTCCATTCACCATATAATTACCACAGACTGGGAACGAAAGCCGTCCATCAGCACTCAGTAACAATGAAAGGACGGCATCCGGTCCACTCACAACATTGCACGCTATACTCGATCCCCACGAGCGTGAAATTGTTTGAACTGCAGTAAGCAATGCAGCTCTCGACCGTCATTGCACTGTTGTCGTATTCATTTCCGAGGACCCGTCCGTCAGCGTTGTCCACGTAACACGCGCCGTACGTCCTTGTTCCCGGAAGTCTACTGACAGCACTCATCAGCGTACTCAGCGCCAGCCAATGGGTAACCCGCGTTGAAACAGGCAGCGGTATAGCTCTCTGCACCGGCCCCGATCAGAGCAGAGCCGTTATTGATATGTGGTGTCAAGGTGTGCCCGCCAGATGTACTCGTAATGGTACTCTGCAAGTCAGCCGGAGCAAGCTGTAAAGGGAATTTCGTAAGAAGATAATAGGGAGAATGTTATAGATTTACGTTTCTTCCGAGAGAAGACATGGCCCATCCAGCAAACGTTCCCTTCGCCATCAACCAGTGCAGTCTCAGGCTACAATGGTGAATATGAGGAGTCCGGAGAGTGGAAAGAAAATATTACCAAGGACGCTGCAGTGTTTCCAAGCGCTTCATGCATAGTTCCATCGCCTTGAAAGCTTGATCCCGCACAATTCTGTACGATGGTCAACGGAACACCACAATAACGAACTACGAACCTCACTTCTCTTTATTGAGCGTGGCTCCTACGATGTTCGGAATCACCTTCGCGGCCACATCTTCAATGTTGAAACATTCGCTAGTCCCCGTAAACGCCATCAATCCGGGTATCCGTGCATGTACAAAAGGATCCTTGAGCGCCTTGGAGAACGCGGGCACGGTTTGGTGTTGTAACCCAGGGTGGGCCCTAGTCTGCCGATGAGAATGCACGTATTTGTTCTTATGGACGCCTCGGGGTCGCTCTGAAGGCGCGCAGGCTGCCGGAGAAGATCATTGTTGAGAATGCGATCACTGAGCTACTTGCACAGATGTTATCAGCAGCGCGAGGGAGCATAAAATTGCAAAATGCACCTTTGGCGAAAGAAGAACAATCACACGTATCGTCGCTTCGCGAATTACGGGAACCGTATCCGTAAATCCAGATTGCTGGTCATCCTGGTCAGCATAACATAGCAAAAAACATAAGAGCGAGTTTACGTACGAGGTTGGGCCAGACTTTATCTACATTGGCTTTCTTGTCGAGTTTGTCCGCTTACTCGGAGAGGTTATCGAGGAGTGCCATTCGCGTGCCTCGATCGGGACTTGCGAAAAGTCTGAAAAGTGGTCCAAGAATTATGTTGGTGTATTCATCCAGTGAAACATTCTTTCCAAACTGTAGAACTAAAGGAACGATGGTAGCAGCGGAAGCGCCTCCATACTCGAGTGCTGTAACGAGGGAAGGAAGAATGTGGAAAGAGGCAAACTCCGGAGGGAACGAGGAGGTAGATTCTCCTAGCGTGCTGCATTCGTGGTCGGTGAACAGACTCTTCGCACCGCAAGACATTGTTTCCGCTTACTGAAGAAGTGTGGCTTTCTCCGCTTCGCTGCCCAAACTGAAGTTGTTGAGACCGGCACACACCTTCACCGATCGATTACTGGAAAAGAATCGGACCCTTCGCCAGCGGTCTCTACCATGCCGGTATCCAAGAATGTTTTCAGCGTCATGCGGCCCTTCGGATTCGGATTAAGGAGTTTCTTAAAACACGGAAACACGGAAGGAGGTATAGAGCCACAGGACGAAGGTTGAGGAGGCGGATGCGGCGGTTCCGCGGTCCCTGGTGGAGCATGGGAAGGGTTGAAAACGGAATACAGGAATAGACCAAGAGCATGGCTGTCTGCAGCAGAGATAGGACCGCTAGGCACACGACCAGTGGTGTCGCCAGGCGAGAAAAATAGGCTTACTCCTTTAACGTGGACCAGCCGCTCTTCTTGACCTCGGGTGGCATGCAGCTCATTCAAGATCCCGGTAGCAGACCACCTATTGTCTAGCCCAAATTAAACACTGGCGTGACCAGACCAACAGAGACTTACGTAGAGAACCGGATTGTCATCTTTGGGATTGCTCAACACTTCAAAACCACCCAACTTCCACTCCGCAGAGGGTGACATGAAGATCGCATTCGGTCCAACGCTACCGTGGGTCGAGGCAACGGAGTCGTTGACGAATGCAAGCGCAACCTGGCATCTTGTATTTTCCAACAGAACAGTATGTAGAGTTGGTGCGCGACGTACCGATACCCGATGCAACCCCCAAATCAACCAATCTTGTCGCTCCTGCTGGCTCTTGGACGCCCATGCCTGCAACGCAGTCGACAGCGGTCGGACACGATCCGTCATGATGAGAATAGCGCTTTCCGATTCGACGACATCCATGAATTTGAGTACGTCAGGATGCTGGATGGTGCGTAGCTTGCGCAGTGCATCCTTGGCAAGCGGAATCGTCAACTTGTTCAGCGGATGCACAAAATTGTATTCAAAGACCGACACAGGGCTTCCGTCGTCCTAGGTACTGGTAAGGTCAGTTCGTGTTGGAGATGGGATGTGTTGGACAGTACACGTTTCGTAGCATCGTATAGGACCCAAAACGTTTCACAAGAGGCGACCTTTGGACCGAGGATAAAGGGTAAATTGATGCCCGACTTTTGGACGAGGGTTGATACAGCTGCTGAGCCAAGGTTGCGCAAATAGAGTGTTGAATGTCGTTCCGCAAAGGGATCCGTGAAGACCGACTTCGGATTGCATTGACCTTCATCAGCGCGAGTGCAGTCGCGTTTTCAGGCTCGCTTCAGATTGCATGTACCAGGTTGGGGACATTGACCGTGAAACAGGGACTCCATGTATTGTATGTACAAAGAAATGGGTTATAAGTATGGTTATTCCGAGAAATATACGTGGCTGTGCTGTAAATGTGTGAATGGAGCACTGCCACGGTCACTGCCACAACCCGCCAGAAGTCCGAGTGGGGCTTGTGCTCGAGGCCCAGCTGGCACGACCGGAGTGAGAACTGC
>JBBPNE010000627.1:0-15977 GCA_038090735.1 Xerocomellus amylosporus | reverse complement strand
TTCATCTCCTGCAGGCTGCATCACCCATTTGCATATATTATTTGTTGCACAATCAAGTACTCACCACTCATCGTCATAGACATATCTTATCACCTGCTTATACCATCCCTATTGACGAACGCAACCAGAATCTGACCATATGATCACTTGTCCACCATGGCAGATCTCGAATGGGTTGGGGATGACCACAGGATGCGAACTGAATCCCGGATTCACGCGGCCATGACGTTTCGAGTGCTCCCTGTATGGGCCACAAATTCCGAGGCTGAACAGAACAAGCCACCTGCGCACGCAGCTCTCGCAGGCAGAATAAAGCGGAATGAGGACCTAGGGCGGTTTGTATAAGAGGCATGAGTATTGTCGATAGATGAGGTATCTGCATGTTCTGGCGTTTGAGCCCACGTTTGTGGAGGTTCAAGTGTCGAAACGGGTCTCATCCCGAGTCATCCAAGGAAACAACCTTTGCCTGCGCAGATAAGGGACATCGATAGCAACCCACAGCACAATGCGACAAGTCGCGTGAAACCACTTCATCTTGTCAAACCCTTATAGCATCACCAAGTCCACATTGGTACATGGGCAGCAAAACAGTAAGTATTCATACATACACTCACACTTTTTTTTATGGAACGTTATCGCTAGGAGGCAATTGACATGTGACATATTTATACAGAGGGCACACTTGGCACACGCTCAGCGGGCTTGCTGCGTAGCAGGGACACCCTTCGGGATAGGTGCATGCGGAACAGGCGCGTGCGGCGTCTTGACTTTGATGCCTATGGGGAGTATTAGACGAGATGGTGTCTCGCCAGTTTGCGGGTGCTCACCGAGATCTTCACAGAGGAGGTCAGCTCCCTTCTCACCGACCAACAAGGCGGACGAATAGGTGTTCGTGCCAAGGTTGTCCTGCCCGCAGATGAGTTTGCAGAACTTGCGAATAAAAGCAGTAAACGTACAGGGCAGATACTCAAGTCGACACACTTCAAGTTCTGGGTGCCTGGATTGCGACGAATAAGATGATCAGCCTTTGCGATGATATCCATTTTGGCACGGTTTACCATAGACATTGAGGCGCGCGTCAACGACACCTCCTTCTTCGCGAGGTTTCATAGCTGGGGAGAAGTATTGGATTAATGTGTTAATGATGACGAAATTTTGCCTTACCGCAAGTACCCAAACTGTGCCAGGTTGTCTCGACGTGGTCTTGTAGTATATAAAAGTCAGCTTCTAAGCCAAAGAATATCAACAGCGATGAACGCACCGGAAATCCAGTTGTCGATGGCCTCGTCGTCCTCTTTGGAGTATTTGATTTCCTCGTAGACTTTGTGAGGGTCGTACGGTTCGCTGGGTTTGTGCCATGTGCCCATGTGAATACCGACAGTGAAAGCGTCGGGCAACAATTGCTTCGCAGTCTTGATGTCGATGTCCTTGGCTGCCGCGGGGGAAGCGGGATGGAAGTGAGGGTGGTGCGAAGTAAGCTCGCCACGGAAGGCTATATAACTCGCTGTCAAGAAAAAAACTGTGCAAAGGAAATTTACAACACCCACCATCCATGCGACGAGCAACCTCACGAGTCTTCTTGTAACTCCAGCGGATAGGCGCAAAATCAGCCTTGTGGTTCATGAAACCACTATCGAAGGAAGGCTCGACGTATGGGCTGGGAGATGCGATGTGAATCTGTTGAACGATCATTGAGAAATCGCGACCATGCACATGGTATTCGCTTACTTTTCCACGACTGGCGGGGTATTCCTTGAAGGAGAGATAGATGAGTGTTAAAAGATACTTAAATGCATAGATCGTACCAAGTATTGGAACCTGCGTAATACTGGTCAGCCGTCGAGTTCCTGGAAATCCCATCTAAACTTACAGGGTCATGTACTTCCCAGGGGGAAGCAGCGAGTGGTCAGCATAGGCTGTCATAGTGGATGAGACGGGTTGGAGCGGGCTTAGGAAAAAAAATAAAGCAAACCTCCAGAGACAATAGATCCGAACCTGTATGCTGACGATTAAAACAGACGGACGATTCAAGGATCATCAGACTCACATGACGGGCTTGTCAGGCTTGTCCTTGAAGTACGTGTCCCAGAGAGCATTGAACTCGGGACCCAACTCTTTGAGTTCTTCCTCGGTAGGGCGGATCTGCATCGCATAATTAATCCATCTCCCAAATAGGACACGGTCGATGACCGACCTTGAACCCAGCGTCGATAGCGTTGGAAGACAGGCGTGCTTTCTCGGGACTGACCTCCCATTCGGCGAAGATCTAGAGGTCGAGTCAGTTTGTGTAAGAGGTAGACGGATTTTCGCCTTACCTCCTTTCGTGTTTTCTCGTCACCGCGCAAGAAGTCGTCGACAGTGATACTCTCGTTGGAGACACGGAAGACTGTTGGGATCATCAATATGCACAACAAGCGCAACAGGAAACAGGATGGTCCTCACTCGACAATGTCGTATAGTGGTCCTGGTACTCCTCGCTGTTCGTCACAGGTGACCTTAGAACCGAGCCCCAAGCATTTAAGCCGAAGGTCACTTACCCAACTCCACGAAGGTCGCTGATAACGGGGATGTTAAGTTGCTTCAACAACTTTGCTGAGCCAACACCAGAGCGCTCGAGGATCTAGATGTATGATCGCGTAAGCCCGCAAACGTTTGTATCACCGGTCTGGATATATTTACCTGAGGTGTTCCAAGAGTTCCAGAGCTAAGAACGACATACTTGCGGGCTCGGACCTATAGACGACTTCAGAATGCCAAGAATGTGAACCAAGAAATAACACTCACAATCGTTTCCTGGACCTCAGCATTGTTGGCGCGGTTCCTCGAGGGGACATAGGCGACTCCGACAGCCTTGGTACCCTCAAAAATAACACGCGAGACGCGAGCGTTGGTTCGCAGGTAAAGGTTGGACTGAACGTCCATGACGCTGTGTACATATGCTGTCGAAGAACTCTAGCACGATAGTCCCACAAAGAACGGACTAGCCTCACCAGTTGGGGCGTCACTGCGACGACCAGTGTGTCGATTGATGTACTTGGCCCAGATCTCAGCACCATGGGCGGTATCGAGATCTGTTTACGTCAGTGTCTGACCTTCAAAGTATTATGTGAGGCATGTATCACCTTGAATATCATCTGGCAAGAGGCGATGAGGCAGAGAACAGTACTAATTAATGGGACGCTACTTACCGCTAAACGGAACGCCAATAGCGTGGGCAGCACGCAGGAAATCTTGAGCAAGCGGCGTGACTTGACCACCGTTACTGATGGCAATCGGGCCATTGTATCCGTGGGTATCATTGTTTACCGGCTTCTGGTAGTTCTCGAGCTAAAAAGGGTCGTGGGTTAGAGCATTAACCTTCATCTACATCCATTACGCATACCCGCTTCATCAATGGGAGTAGATCTGAAGGGTTCATCAGTTATTATCCAGAACTTGGCACAATGGACCCACCCTTAGCGGTCCAACCAGGAGTCTTGAAGTCATCTGCGTATAAATTGTCAGATGTTAACAATCAGACGATATTCATAATAACCAACCCCAGTCAGAAGCAGAAGCCTGTCATTCACTTGTTAGAACTCTATGTGGATATTTATGGATGGCAAACCTACCCTTGTATACATCTGGGAAGAGTAAATCATGCGTTCATATCAAAGAAAACCTGCTGAATTTGGAATCATACCTGGAAGTTGATGCTAGAAGAGACATTGATCAAAAGAAATAGCAATCAACGGTGTTGCATACTGACCTACTGCCGCCACCTTTGAGGGAAAGGCGCGGAAGAATAAGCGGTCAATTTATCTTGATCCAATTGACATCTTACCCAAAATGTTAGCGCATCTGCACTAGACGTCAGTACCACAATCAAAGCGCGGGCACAAAGAACCCGGAGCTTACGGGACGATGCTCTGCCTTCCTCTGAGGTGAGGCGAAGGCTGGGAGTCGACATAGAAAGTAGCCTTTTCATTTCTGCGGTTGACGTCAAGTCTCTATCTGTATCAGAGGCTCGATGCCTACGTACATGCCGTCTCGTTGCATGTTTTTGACGTAGATACCAGGCCTGTATACCCAAGGGTCGTCACGATTGTTGGCTCCCCCTACCGAGAAACCAATGAGGGTGGGGGTTATGTCTCAGCAAGCCGTCTGACCTTCGATGAGCATGACCTTCAGGCTGGGGTCAGCGTATGCCAGCCGTCCGGCGACAACGCAGCCTGCGGGGCCGCCACTACAATCGCGGGTCAGAAAGACGTCGAGCGATGTACATTGCGTGACGTTCTCACCCGCAAATGATGACATCGACTTCTTGTGGATGAACCATGGTTATTCAAGTGTCCAAGGGAGGTACTTGTCTGGAGACTTGGGGGGATCCAGAGGGGGTTTTATACCCCACAGAACAACAAACCAAAAGCGGGGTTTCCCATGGCCTACGCCCAGAACCCACACTATCTCTCAAGCGAAGGATCAGATGATTCAAATGCTGTTATTTTTTGGAGCACTATCGCCTACCGCCGAAAAGTGGGCAGGTGGTTTTCCTCGGGGATTGCACAAATAGTGACGGATCGTCACAGCGCTGGATTGCTTCCTCGATATGGCATTTGGGCCGATTCAATTGTAAGAGCTATGCCCATGGGAATTAACGTGTGAGTAGGTATGTGGCAAGAGATCAGGGAGCGTTTGGGACATATGTAACGTGTAAGGAGTGCGAGTATGAAACATACGACCGCTCAACAAGGGGATAGCCGACGTGTAGAATAAATGCGTCATGATCTGTTGAGTCGGAAGAGTGTGGCAACGCCAGCATTGAAATATCGGTGGCTCAACTGATGGCTCGGAGGAACTGGCCACAGCGGTAGACCCCTTTCTCGAACCACCAGAAAGAAAAGGTCGGCTAAATCGCGTCTCGCTCCGGGATTTTTTGCAAGGTGGTCCTTGATCGCCTTCACGGGTTCAACATTAGTACCTTCCACTGGAAGCGCGAGGGCACCGGCGAGAGCAATGAGGTCGTCCTTGCGTTTATAGGACGCGAGCGGGCAGTCGAAGACACGATCTGCGATCTCCTGGTTGATACGAAGTGTATGCGCGATGTCGTCGGGTTCTTCTTGGCTGCTTTTTCGAGCTCGGCTTTCTGTTTCGCCTCTAGTTCCCTTCGGATGCCGCGCGTAACTCCGGGAGTGCGTGCGCGTTTAGATCTTGGATGACTTGCTCAGTGCTCACCTTGCGGGCCTTTGCAACCGCTTTTATGGTTTTGTAAGTCCCATCAGTGAGGTTTTTGACAGCAAGCTCCATCCTGGATCCCTGGTAGAAGTTTGCTGTCCTTGACCGATGCGCGATTGTTTTGCATGCATTTGAAACTCCGCATACATGACACTGGCACTTGCAGGATCATTGGAGTCAAACGTGGTTTTAGCCTTCAGGCCTTCAGGTATGGCACTGCGTCCAACATCTCCAACGTTCTCCACACCCAAGGGGTCACCGGCTGACAAGCGGAAACACGAAGCCCTTCAAGTTCCCAATCGAACTCAATCCCCCGGTTCGCTCATCCACGCGAACCAGACTCACAATGCCCGCGGCCCTATGCATCCGTCCAGCCCCCTCGGCTTCTTCGTCGCTTGCACCGGGTGCTGCCGGAAATGCTCGCCCTGACCTGCGAGACGAGACGAGATGGGGTGGTCCTGCTCGCCGTCCTGTGATAGATCCGCCGACTCAGCCGTGTCGCTCCTCCGTGCCTCGAGATCGTACTACTACCAGTATGCTGTCTCAAGTGGGCCGTCAGGTGGTACATTGACGCAAGATAGAACAGGGTTGTGCACTTCACATCCGGCTTTCACCGCCCGTCGCCCGCGTCTACCTTTCCGACCCGACATTCGACACTCACTTGGGTAGAGCGGCCTTGTGTCCGAGAAGCATGAAGTTATCCTTCCTGGCTATAACCCACCAAGAGGCGTACTAGTGAAACGCTGCGGGCGTATCCCGCCCGGGCCACGACCCCATAGTCCGATGACCCGCCTTTATGAGTACAGGCCAAAACACCAATACAGTATTGTACGAGCATGAGTCTACATAAGTATGCATGGAGTAGTGATTTATTTGTTCACTCTCATTACCATCTCTTCCAAAGTGATTGCTCGATACTCATCTCCTTCTGGGGCCCACACCGCATCGTCCTGGACGTAAACCAACACTCCCCCCTTACCGCTTGACCCTGACACCCTGAACAGCGGCATCCGCGATGTCTCGTGTGCACGCCCGGTTGGCATGAACAGTAGATTATGCTCCGCAGCAAATTCTTCGACGATAGAGCGGAAAGTGATCTCGTACGTGCGAGAGGGTAGGACAGCGCTTTTGGTGGCTCCCTTGCTGGTCCCGGCAGCAGTGGCCTGCTCCACCTTTGCATCAGGACGCCTCAGTTTTGTGGGTGCATCAACTCCCAGTTCGATCGCCTCGTTCATCAACTGTAACCCCCTCGTGAATCCCTTCTGGACACCCTTCAAAGCCAAGACGTCCTCCGTGAAAACACCCTTCCAGAACGCATACCACTGAGCGACCTCTTCGAAACTCGCGCGTGGTTGGATAAGCCAAATGTGCAACACATCGAGCCATTTGGGGAAGAACTCGGCCTCCAAGAGTTGACTCATGACGGAGCCTCGGAGGAGAGAAGACCAAGGAAGTACGACGTGAGCAAGTGGCCGCATCTCTTGTGCGCGCGGGTTTATGCGGAACTCCTCGCGGAGATGGGATGCCAGCTTGGGAACGACATATTTCAGCAAGAGATTGTCCCACTCGGCACCGTCGAAAACATCCCGCCATACGGCAAGGTCTTGGGGAAGGCCATCGGCTGCTACCCAGGCACGCAGCATAGACTTCACCTTCCTACGAGCGTCATCCAGAACACTCTCAACACGTAGACCAAGATGAGGGAGCCAAGGGAACACGAGTGATTGAAGAGGGACGGTGCTACGTTTGGGGTTCCATTCTGAGACAGCTTTGGCGAGTTTCGGGAGGATGAGTTGATCGAGCATGTTGTCGCGTACAAAAGGAGGGAGGAAGGAAGCCCAAGCTTCGTAGAGCTTGATCGCGGGGGAGCAATCGCAGGGATCCCATTCGTTGTTGATGGACGTCCGTACTTTAGGAAGCCAGACATTCCACAGAAGTGATTCGAAAGGTGTCATAGGTTGCTCGACGACGGGAGGCGGGACAACGACCCCAGCGCCGTACAAGCTAACTTGAGTTTGTAAGGACTGCTCGACGAGATTAACTTTAACTTTAAGAGCTTGCTTCCATGTGCGGAACGTAGAAACGAGGGTGGATAGTTCGGCAAGGGGATCCCACTGTGCTACCATCCGTCGAACGGTTGGAGCAATGGCAGCAACAACGATCTCATCTAATCGATACCTGTCAAATTCTGTGGGGAACAAGAGGAGTTTGGAGAAAAGTGGTGAGAAGTCATCCAGGGTAGTTTCATATACCGAAGCGAGCTCTCTAGACTTTGTGTTTATCTCGTCCACTACAAGGGACACTTGTTGAAGCCGTGAAATTACTGCGCAAACGACATCGTCAGATTTCTTCATGGGATAGATCTGCGGAAACATACACTCGGCCTCAGCGGCAACTTTCTTCCGTAGTCGAGCGTCCTCCTCAACAATAAAGCGTTTGCGATCTTCAAGGGCCTTGGCTTCACGTGCAAGACCGTCAAGATCTGTCTTGCAAGCGGTTGCGATGAGTCGTATATTATGTCGAACTTCCGGTATTCGAGTGGGGTCCATGGAGGGCGTCCATGATGCCATGGAAATTTCGGCCAATGAAGCTAACTCCCGCGGCTAAGAGCATGTGAGTCAGTTAAAGGGGGAGTCAAAACAAGCTGGGACTGACCTCCCGTCCGGTAGCATCAATAATTGGTCCAATACTTGGCGCTGTCTGTTCTTGCCCAGCTTCTGCCACGATCTGCTCATATGTTTTGTGCTCAACTCTGGTCTTAACCTTCCTCGGCTGCTTCCAGGCATCTGACCGCTTCTCCTTTGCCTCTTTTGCCTTCTTTACCGTAGGCGGTAACTCGTCATCGTCGCTGACAACTTCGCCCCTCCTCCTGGCTTCCAATTTGGATTGCTCTGTCTTCTCCTTAAAGCCTTTGTATGCGATCCCCACATTCTTGGGCCGCAACTTGCTCTCGATAGGGATGACGATACCTTCTCCGCCCGCACCAAGACCAGTACCAGCTTTCCAACCCATCTTTGCGAGCATTTGCGCACCTAGCGTGCCCCCTATCTTATGGAAGTGTGCTTGCTCATGAGCGGGAAGGGGAGTACTGCGATGGGAGCTGGGACCAGATGAAGACTCGCTGCGAATGAAAGGTGTCCGAAAAGAAGTAGGCAGACCGGAGAAGGTGGAAGCGCCGAGGCCAGGTCTCGTCGGTGCAGGTGCGACGACGGCTGGCTCCTGTTCCTTTTCTTCTTTGTCTTCTTCGTCTTCAACCTCGTCCGTTGAACCGTCTGAAGCTCCTTCCTCCTCAGCATCCGTCTCAT
Source organism: Xerocomellus amylosporus (assembly GCA_038090735.1). NCBI lineage: Eukaryota > Fungi > Basidiomycota > Agaricomycetes > Boletales > Boletaceae > Xerocomellus > Xerocomellus amylosporus. The sequence goes on along the minus strand of JBBPNE010000627.1, from coordinate 7,458 downwards.
CGACTGCCCCGCCTTCTACCTCGTCATCTGTCCCATCGACTGCTTCATCTTCAGCCTCACGTTCGGCCTCCACATCATCCGCTTCCGTCTTCAACTCGACCTTGTCTCCTGATACAAATGCAGGGGCCTTTGTCCAGTCGGTTTTCTTTTGCTTCGCACCACCCCTCCGACCATATCCTTCGTCTTCACTGTCGTCCCCAAACACACCGTAGACAGCATCTTCTTTCTCGTTCCGACGCCTTCGCTTGTGCCGGTAGGGGTCCTCGAAAAGCGCACGCTCATCCCTCCCGTCCGGGTCATTGTCGTTCAGTTGGAAATCAACTTCTGAACCGTCAGAAGCGCCCGAGTCAGAGTCATCATCGTCAAGAAATTGGCGTTTTCTTCGACCCATGATCGATGATAGTAATGGTGATGGAGGAAGTGGTCAGAGAGTGACCGATGTCAATGACAGGACCTTTTCTGCGCTCACAAAATATGGGTTAAGGCGTACGAGGACTCACCACCAACCCGATCTCTTGTTTCGAAAACCAGTTCGCAGACAGAGTCTTCGAGAAGAGAACAAATCGCCGGCTGAACGCGTGTTGTCAACAAAGGGGCAGAGTCCTTGCCCCGATGTTCTATTAGAAAGTTGAGCACAACATGTGCAAGACTACTTAAAGCTTTGACCATCGATAGTAATTGCTTAGGTAATCAAACATCGAGGGACAAAGAATGTGAGATACGGTATGATACATGCGTGGATGGACAAGTCTATGCAGAATACTCCAACTTGGCTGTGAGAGTGAGAGAGAAAGTTTCAGATCGTCGAAAAGATGAGTGGTTGCAAGTCACATACTCTCGTGTTTCTTGGCATCGCTGACCTTCCGGGCAGCTTTGGTGAGATCCTCTTGAACAATATACTCGCTGGAGAAGTCGTGGTTAGTCAATGAAGCGCCCAAGGCTGGTGAACATACCGATCATCACGAATAGCAAACATCCCCGCTTCTGTAACGACATTCCGCAAATCAGCGCCGTTGAAGCCGTCCGTGAGCTACAAACGCCCGGCGTCAGTATACCTAGTATCTTTATACATACACAACAGAAGCACGGACCTTCACAATAGCCTCGTAATCGATTTCCCCACTCTTATTCACTGGTTGAGCATGGATTTTTAGAATCTCTGTCCGCGCCTGTTCGTTGGGAAGTGGAATTTCGATCTTTCGGTCTAGACGGCCAGGTCGCAAGAGGGCAGGATCCAGGGTATCTGGTCGATTTGTCGCCATAATGAGCTTCGTCCGACCGAGCGAATCAAACCCATCCATTTGGTTAAGTAGCTTCATAATAAATTAGCATCAATACCATGATCACCTCTGCACGAAGCACAAACGTCAGCTTACCTCCATTAGAGTTCTCTGGATTTCTCTGTCTGCGCTCGTCCCTTCCGAGAATCTCCTCCCTCCAATGGCATCTATCTCGTCCATGAAAATAACACAAGGCTCGTGATCCCTTGCATATCCGAACATCTCACGAATAACTCGAGCTGATTCACCAATGTACTTGTCAACGATGGCGGACGAAACAACTTTAAGGAAATTAGTTTGAAGGGTAGCTGCTACCGCTCGGGCTAAAAGTGTTTTGCCCGTCCCAGGAGGGCCGTAGAGAAGGACACCCTTTGGCGGAGTGATACCCACGCGGAGGAAGAGCTCAGGATTAAGGAGGGGGAGCTCGATCATCTGACGTTGCATATTGGTAACGCATTATTGAGGGTGGATGAACGGTCAGGACACACCTCACGTAACTCGCGGACTTGTTCACCGAGGCCACCGATACCCGCAAACGACGCTCCTCCTGGATCCTCTAGACTCATTTTGTAAACCAGAGGATCAACCTCTCGCGGAAGAATACGCATGATGGTGAGGGTCGTCATGTCCAGAGATACACGGGTCCCTGCTTTAAGCTTTGCTGCTGACAATGCCGGGCGGTACGAAACAACATAGCGAGGTCCAGAAGATGCCTTGACGATGACTAGAGAGACAGTAAATACGAATGAAAAGGGACACATAAATATAGGATAGTCTTACATCTCTCGTCATCGAGCTGCTTCATGACTTCACCGATAATTTGACCAACCGACTGGACAGCCTTGATGTCATTCTCGGTCTGCGCAAAATCTTTCTCTAACGCCTTCAACGAGAATCGCACTATATTCAACTGCGGGTCAGTCTGAATGCAGACTGTGATACGTGAAACATTGGCTGACGATTCTTCAAGCTTTGGCTGATATTGTCATGCGTCCGCATTTTCTGGGGAAAACTTCAGGCATGTACAGCACGACCGATGAGGTAGCGCATACCTCACGATAGCTCTTGAGAGCATCTTTTCTTCGTTGATCTATCGCGCCAGACGACGTCGAAGCCTGTGGTTCCATGGTGGTGGCAGAAGGATCGGACGCGTAAGGGAGGACGCGTCACCCACAGGACTCGGGTAATCATATTGGTCCGTGCCGGCTTCAATAATATCGGCCTGGTGGTCTAGTAGTATGATTCCTTGTTAGGGTTTCCTGAATCGAGGAGGTCCCGGGTTCAATTCCCGGCCAGGCCCTCGTGTTTTTCTTTTTTTTCCCTCTCGACTCTCGAGGACGCTTATCAGCTCTCTGTCGTCGGAGTGTCGTTCAAATGTTCCAGCTTAATTATTTCAAAGGTTGCAAGTTGGTATCCTACGTAAGCTGAGGCACGAAGCGGCGCAGGATGAGGTCTGCGCGTAAGCGAAGCGAGGCGGTTCGTTCTCTTTCCTCTCGCCACCTCCTTCGCTCGCGCAGGGCGAGAGTTTTCAGTGATTTCTTCTGTCGTCATTTCTTTCACCAGAGTTTTCACTTGGCTACAGTAACTTTCTCGTCTCGTTTTGACCATGGCCAACCCTCATCTAGAAGAATGCCCCGACTATGGACAGCCGGAATTCGACGAAGCCCGACTTTTCTTCACAGTCGACGGCAAAACAGATGAAGAAGCAGCAATCCTCCTCCGAAATGTTTGGCATTTCAACAATGACAAAGCCATCGCAGAGTGGGACAGGCAACGCGCAGCCGAAATTGAAGAGAGACAACGGATTCGAGAAGAACTCGAAGCAGAGGAAGAGAGACGACGCGTACTACGAGAAGCAGAAGAAGAACAGGCCAAGCAGGAGGAACGAAAAAAATACAAGAATAAGTTCGCTCCAATTCCTGATCGTCCACTTCCTGCCGCTCCGTTCCTTCTCCCGTCGCAGTACACGCTAAACAAGCTACGCAAAGGAGAGTACGTTCCGCTCTATGCTTTCACCAACAAAGGAATGCGCGAAGCAGAGGAAGACGCATCAGACGATGAAGATCTCCTCACGCTCGTTCAGACGGACAAAGGCCCTACGTTCCAGACCGCCGCCGCGGCGAAGGCCAAAAAGCACAAAGTCAAAGACGAGCGTCTGGGTTGGGAGGAATTCAGCCAAGCCAACTTCCGAATGCTCAACTGCATGAAGCTAGAGGACTGGCCACCGGAACGTATCACTATGGTCAGGGATTTCTGGGTTGCTCTCGAAACACATGACTGGCGTCATGACACCAGTGAAACTCGCAAGAGGGCTCTCCTGCTCTACCAGGGCAGAGTTCGCAGAGACTGGCACAAAACCTTAGGAACGCCGGACGCGTTCCGTCTGCTTCCACTACGCATGGATCGGCTGCACGAGTATCACCAAGAGCTTCTCGACAACGCATACACAGCAAAAATCGAAGCACTCCCGACGGTATGGCGCTTTCGTTTACAATATTTTATTTTGCTCACTTTTCGTTTTTCTTCGACTCACTTCTAAATTTTCTCTACCATTCTTCCATTTCCAACCTTTCCCTGCCCATCCCGGCTCCGTACGCGGGTTCTTACACCCATACGGCCTCGTCCGGGACGCGGGCTCCACGTTTGGCCTCGTCACGCCCAAACGTGGTTTCTTAAATTCACTTGGCGCGTCGTCACCCCGCTCTCGTAACTCCGTTTTTTATCACGGTGTTCGTTGTAAACACACGGCGCGTCGTCCACCCCGCCGTGTCGTCACCCACCGATATGACCCATGTATCATTTCGCGTTTCCGTAGGGTCCTGTTTGGGCTCCACAACCGGCCAAGCTCGGGGAGTTCCACAAACCAGCGCATGCACGTACTGCTAGCATCTCCAAACGCCCTCTTTCCCCTCCTGGCAAGGACCAGTCCGACGTGCCGTACCAAAAAAGACAACGCTCCTTTCGGAACGAGCCACAAGCAACAGGCTCGTCCACACAATCCAATCGCGACCCCCCCAGCGCCACCTCTTTCATCCTCCCCGTATGCGCGGTATGCCTCGGACGCCACAAGCATTCCATGCCAGTCGTACAGTGCCCAGCCACTCGCACATGGGACAACAAATTTGACGCCTACTGCGAGAGAGTCAACAAAGCGCTCAAAACCAAGGAAGGAGGAGTTACCCTGTGCAGCCTCTGGCAGCGCGATTGCGGCTGTCGCGAGCGACACGACTATATGCATGCATGTTCCGGATGCGGAGCTGTCACACATGGCGCCAGCCGATGCCCTCGCGCTGAGAAGGCACCAACCACGGACGCCATATAAAGCTGATGCCTGGCAGCAGGCGCTGCAGCGGACAGGCCTGCTGGCACGCTTTCCCACAATCCCGGCAGGCCTTCGGGAAGGTTTTACTGTAGGTTACCCGACTATATCCCGTGTACAGTCCCCCCCGAATAGTACGACCATTTCACTGTACACTTCTGAATTCAACGACATCGTAAATAAAGAAATCTCAAAAGGTAGATATATCGGACCCATACCCTTTGCAGACATAACGAACCTTATTGGACCTTTTCAAACTTCCCCCCTCTCCATGATACCTAAACCCGGTCGCCCGGGCAAATTTAGACTTATTCAAAACTTCTCCTTCCCCATCGAGATATCGCCTCGTTTCCCCAGTCCTTCTATCAATCACGCGATAGACACAGCCCTTTTTCCATGCACATGGGGAAAGTTTTCTACCATATATCTTCTAATCTCTCGTCTCCCTCCAGGATCGCAAGCGGCCACACGGGACGTTGCAGAAGCCTACCGAACAATCCCGCTCCACCCCTCACAATGGCCAGCAGCGGTAGTTCGGATTTCGGACTCACAAGCATGTATCGACACATGCGTCGCGTTTGGCGCATCTCCCTCTTGTGGCGCATACGGTCGTTTAGCCGACGCGGGTGCGGAAATATTGCGAGCCAGTGGTATTGGCCCACTAGACAAATGGGTCGATGACCACATCTTTTTCAGAATTCCACGTACACACTTACACGACTACAACACAGCTCGTCTAAAGTGGAACAAAGAGATCGAGTGCACCGGAATGCACCACACCGGATCGCGAATCTTTTTCACCGGCGTCTCACGCGAGGACGGCACTATCGAGGAATTCAGTGAAAGCTGTAACTACCCCATCAAGGATCTAACCACTAAGTCGAAACGCTCACAAGAAGATGAGTTGTTTTCATACAACCTGTCCGATATCGACGAAATCTCGGCGGAACTTGGTATCCCTTGGGAGGTAACCAAGGATCAGCCTTTCGCCAGATCAACAATCTATATTGGTTTCGTATGGGACCTAGAGGCACGCACTGTGGCGCTAAGTCCAGCAAAAATCGATAAATATACCAGAGCGATCAACGATTGGCTAACGAGACCATGTCACAATCTCAAACATGTGCAAGAACTGTACGGCAAATTGTTACATGCAGCATCTATTCTGCAGCAAGGCCGCGCCTTCCTAACGGGGTTAGAGAGCATGTTGACAACATGCGGCAAACGCCCTTTTGTACCACACCGCCCAGACAAGGGAATTGACGAAGACCTCCACTGGTGGGCAGACAGGATATCCAAGGGTGCAGTTGTACGAGGCATCTCTACGCCTACCCTTTTTCTGGATCCCCAAGCCTTTTCAGATGCCAGTTCTGGCATTGGAGTCGGTATTGTCATCGGTCAGCGCTGGCGAGCCTGGCGGCTGCGTTCCAATTGGTCCACGCACCGAGGCACCAAAGACATTGGATGGGCGGAAGCCATTGGCTTTGAACTCCTGGTCCGTTATCTCGACGCTGACCTCGATGGGCCACAACACCTTGTCGTATATGGGGACAATACCAGTGTCATCGAGAGCTGGCGTGTCGGCAGACACCGCAACCGCGCCATCAATGAGATTTTCAAACATCTCCACTCTCTCCTCGAGGCTTCTAACAACATCTGCAGTGTCACCCCTCGTTATATTCCCAGCGCTGACAACCCTGCGGACGGACCATCCAGAGGACTCTACGGTCCCGCCCACCTCCTCCTTCCCCCCCTTCCACTCCCTGAACACCTTCGCGAATACCTCACGGATGCCGCAGACCCCCTATCCGCAAGGGAGCTCAGAGAGCTCAGAGAAGGAAGGTACTCGAGATCCGCGACTCGTACTCTTGAGCGCCACCGAGACCAGCAGGAAGAGGCTGAGCGAGCTCGAGCAGAGGCCAAGCTCCAGGATGAGCTCCTCTTCCACGTCCTCCAGGACGCTTGACTCCAATGCATCGCGTTTCAACACACCGCTGACATCTCTCGCCACACCATCCCACGAAGCTCCCCCCCTAAAAAAGCCACGCCCGTACCAGCCAAACCTCCGACCCTTACCCTCCCCGTATCGCCCTCACTGTCTCGCCAAGAACAGACTCCGTTTCTGGTTACCTGCCACTCCTTCCACACGTCCAGCGGACAACGCCTCAGCCACCGTCGCCTCCGAAGCAGCGCTCAACCGAGTTCTGGAGGTCATGGGCGCATCGTGGGCGGACAGCACGAAGGAACTATACGGCACCGGTCTACTCATTTTCCACGTGTACTGCGACATCAACCGAATCCCTGAACTCGAACGTTGTCCTGTCTCCCGGGCATTACTACTATCCTTCTTATCTAGTTGCGCAGGTGCTTATTCCGGCTCGGCGATCACCAATCACGCAGCCGGAATCCGAGCCTGGCACCTCTTGCATGGTCACCTGTGGAAAATAGAAGCAGAGGAACTCAAACACATTCTGCAAGGAGCTTCACGCCTCGCACCGCGCACGTCCAAGCGAGCCAAACGCCCACCCATGACTGTGGAAGATATCAAAGTCATTCGCACATACCTTGATCTCGACGACCCATGCGACGCAGCTATTTACGCGTGCATGGTAATTACGTTCTACTGCGTAGCGCGTCTGGGGGAGTTCACTGTAAGGTCCATCAAAACTTTCAGTCCCGACAAACACATCAAGCGGCGCAATTTCTCGTCGCTTCGTGATCAAAATGACCTCCCCGTACTCAAATTCGCCATACCAGCCACCAAATGCGAACAGGAATCAGGCGAAGACGTGCACTGCGCGCCGCAGCGAGGATGCATCACGGACCCCGAAGAAGCCCTCAGGAACCATTTCCGCATCA
>JBBPNE010000626.1:0-15995 GCA_038090735.1 Xerocomellus amylosporus | reverse complement strand
TCGTTGGTGATGTTGCTGTGCACGTGGTGTGGGGTACCCTTATCCGCGTGTGAGTGTCTGTGCGGGAATCCGTGCTGGTTTCAGTCGCAGACGAGTGTGCGCAGCGGAACACGTACCAATAGACAAAGCTGCGGGGACTCGTCCTCTTAAGCGCAACAGAAAGAGAAGTTGACGGGCCACAATCTAGACCCTGGGATGTGTCTCGTGCGGCAGGTGAGGACGAACGAGAAAGACGGGGATGGGTCGTGTGGATGATTCTGAAGTGGGGGGATTCGAGAGATGGGTTGAAACCACTGTGAGGTGTATTGAACGGGGAGTTTTGAGAACATCACCATCGTATGGGAGATATCAAGCGTGGGTCGTCTATATCATGGCACGTCTCGAGAGCCGCAGAATCGGAAAGTCTGCCATGTACGGTGGATTGGTGCGCGGGGCGACCACAGAAAGCTCGCCATCCAGGGATTTAAATCCAGGACATGCACCCGACGAGTCGAGTCGACGACGGCCCGGGCGGTGGCGGCAGCGTCCTTGAGGTTCTCGAAGAACGTGGGTCGCCTGCCGCACAGTTGGATCGCGTCTGCTCTGTCGGGTGGATTGAGCACCATGCAGCGGTCCTGCCAGTCTTCCAACGCACGGTATCGAACTTCTCTTCCACGAGCGGTAACTTGGACTGGTCGAATACGACAACCCGGTGTGGCTGAAACTCTAAGAGAACCGCGGTCAAGCAGCAGGAACCGTCGCTGTGAAACGAGGTTTTGATCTCCTTTCCGTGTCGTGATATTATATATTGGGTTCATCGTCGTCCGGATGAGAGAAGATGATGGGACGAGACTCGTCAATAAAATCAAAGGTGAGCAGGTCGTCCAGGATTCGAAAACTAGCAGATGGAAAATCAACCATTTTAAACCCGGTCAGGTCTCATGAGATTAAGCACCTACAGTAGCTACCACCACGACGGGGAACCGATACAGCGACAAGGCTCTCGCAGATTTGTGCTTTCTCGATCGAAATTCGTTGTGGAAAATTACCCCACCAATCCGTAGGTGCTTATAGCACGGCATGTACCCATCAATACCGTACCCGTGACAGTACGCGTGGTGTGCAAACACATACCACCTGACCCTAGCCGAAAAGCATGACATCATCATCACAAAAGTAATTAAACAATAATTAAAATGAAAATTCCCAGCACGCACACTCTGAGGGTACATTTTGTTTGTATTAGCTAACTGGCTCGTCACGCGTCATGTCACAACGAAAGCAAACCCACATGCGGTATCAGTGTCGTGTCAGTACAAGAACTACGTCCAAATCTACTTAGTCGTGGCGCCTTTTTTGTCGCTTTGTCATGCCCCACCAAGTCACACTCCGGCCATGCACCAAGGCAGAGCATAGTAGCCCGGGAGGATGAGGGTGGTCCTGATCCTTGGTGAGTTTCCATCTACCTCCGTTGGATGGTGACTTGCTCACGATATATGCGCATATAGAGTGGACGTCGGCGTTGGACGTCGGACCCTGTGATGTGCCATCTGACGACTGGAGCGGTCCGAGCGTGGGGTTCGCGCGTCAAGAAAACAGCGATTATCATCACATATGACCTCACGAGTATAAACGCGAACGACTCAAGGATTCCGTGCGGATTTGGAGAAGGCTGACGGGGAGTGGAATAAGATGTTGCGCCAAGGTGGCTGTTCGGATAACGATGAGTCGGATGCACACCTGCCCGTATACGAAGAAGTCGCAGAGATACTCGCTTCCCAAGATGAAGAAGCGCAGGAGACTCAACAGGCAAAGGACAAGCACTATGGCCTCGCTCCGACTCTCAGTGGTGTACACCCCGTCACGCGTCAAGATGGCAATTGGAGGGTGGATGTTCGACGTGGTCACCGAGCTGATGAAATCGGCGAATGCCAACGTCCAGGACCAAGTTCTCCCACTCCCCACTGAATCTCCTGTTCCAAATTACGCGGCTGGGTTTGAAGGTGGCATTTCCGGGAGACCTAGAAGACCTTCGAGTATGTCGATCCTGATCCCTTCGCCCACCGTCCCACGACGTGTCTACGAAGGTCGTCATACAAGTTTGCAGTTCACGGCCATTGCGCCTCCATTCACCCCACCCTTTACTCCGACTACTCCACCCTAACCGATGGTTGAATACGACGAAGAGTTTGAGAGTGAGAAGATCAACCTTGAACGGAGTGCCGAACAGGCTGTTGGAAGGCGCGAGAAGGCAGTTTCTCAAGCATCCCAGGCGAACTCGGCGACCTTGGCCACAGAACCATTTTCCGCACCCGATCTCATTGCGACGCTGCGTCTCGTATACCCCACGATTCCCGCCAATTCCCTTCTCTTTTTCGCTCTCTTTGCGTGCTGATCGAACTGTGCTATGACGCCCATATTCTCGTTCCTGCTTGCAATCCGTCGACAGCAGCGAGTGGTGGAGGTGGACGGCAGTGTTTTCTGTCGCCAAACTCAGGTGGCTCTGACCGGTTGTCGAACGACCCAATATAAGAGCCGTGCGCGCGCGGTGACGGGAGATGGTAGGCCTGCGTGATGCGAGTGGGGCGTGGGGGATGACGGGCACGCGCGTCGTATTGAAAGAACCGTCTTCTGATCTCGAAGTATCCGACGGCGGCCGGCCAGACCATCCGCACATGCACTAGCACGAGATAACAACCTCGGGCATTAACATTCAAGGATAAGAACGCGCTTCTCACAGGTGTCGGGAAAGGCTCGATTGCTGTCGAAATCCTCAATGGTCTTCTTTCTGGTGGCGCTCACGTTGTCACGTCACCACTTCTCGTTGCAGCCGCTCGACTGGACTGTTGAATGCTACCAATCCATTCACCAAAGCTATGGAAGGGATCTGCGGTGACAGTCGTTCCTTTCCATAAGAGCTCAACACAGGATGTGGAGGCTCTCGTCGACTATATATCATTACATCACGCTTGGAATGGATCTCGACTACATCCTTCCTTGCGCCAATACCAGAAAATGGCCGAGAAATCGACGGGCTGGACAAGTCAGAGCTGGCTCATCGTACAATGTTGGTCAACCTCCTCCGGATCCTTTTCGCCGTCAAAACAAAGCAGGTATCACGTCAGTTTGGCACGCGACCTACCCAGGTCGTTCTCCCCCCCCTCTCCTAACCACGGCCTTCTTGGCGGCGGTGGATTGTATTCAGAACCGAAGATCTCCCTGGAGACGCTTTTCTGACGCTGGAACTCTGAGACCTGGGGCGAGTATCCGTGTTTGGCGGGGCGGTGATTGGGTGAGAAGTTCATACTAGTCGAAGTTGTGTCGCGTTGTATGCTCACTTCGGTATCGTAGATGGACGCGAGGCACTTGGCTGACGGATGCCACGAATACTGTTTCCCATGAGCTTGAAAAAGGCCATACTGTTCGCACCCCCTCGGAAAAGGAGATGACATCTAACATCCTTGGACTTATGCATCCCCTCCACACAGGTTGAGCCGATTTGGGCTGACATGAACGGTGGAGTGGATCGCCTGCCAGACTACACTTATAACACGATTCGCTCGAGCCTGAGCCTGAACGAGAAGAGCGAACTTCGGCGTGCAATTGCCAAGAGTAGTGCTCTTGACTTCAAGATTGTCAGCGGCGTTGAAGGCGAACACGTGCCGCGGACCACCAACGTTGTACCCCGTGCCAATTTCGGGTCCGATTTCCCCGCGCTGGAGCCCGCAGCCGCCCTTCAGGAACTTAGCAAGCTTCGAGGTATTATTGACCTAGAGGAAGTTATCGTTATCACTGGATCCCCTGAGGTCGGTCCCTGCGGTGGGGAAGCTCGAGATGGGAAATGGAAGCGAAGGAGGAGTTCACCATCAAAGGTTGCATTGCGATGTCTTGGATTATAGGCTTCATCAAGCACTTTGGTGGCCGTCTGAAGAATTGCTCCTTACTGTTGGCTGGGTTGACGCGAAGACTGGGGAGTCTGTCGATGACAGGGATGTGCGCGGCCGTTATGAGAAGGAGATATTGAAGCACGCTGGTGTGCTTGATCGGTAAGCTTGCCTAAATTACGTTCTCGTTGAAGGAAATTGACGGTTCACAGAGCCTGAACTTTTGCGTGGTTATGATCCCAAGAGGAATTTTTTCGATCAGGAGATCGAACTCGTACATGACTTGGAGCTCGCCCGATTAGAAACAGTAAAGTTCAAGTATGAGCATGGCGACAAGTGCGACATCCGAACTGCGCAGGGCGACCAGTGGTTCGTGAAGTTCGAGAAAGGCGCCCGCATATTCGTCCCCAAGGCATTCCGCTTCAGCCGCTTGGTTGCCGGACAGATCCCACCGAGTTGGGGTCCTGGGAGATATCCTTGTCGGCGCTTGGTGAGAAATATTTTTTATCTTGTTCTCTCGTCTCACTCATTTTCTTGTAGCGCAACCGCTCTTCAATCTCGATATTTCATGCGATACCGTTCTTCCGGAAAGGCAACAGTCACGATCGCCGGCAGTTATGATGACATTAGTGAAGAAGGCCTACAAGTAACGCCGAGACCGAAATTTGCCGTTGGACGTGAGCCCGCAGAGATGTCACGACCTGCTACCACAACTCGTTCAGGGGTGCGTAATCAATTTAATTTAATGCACGCCTTTCTTGATCCAGTCGATCAGTCCATGGAATCTCAAGGAAAGGGTATTCACATTGTCATGAATGCAAAGACTGCCATTAAACTCGGTGCTCCCATCCGTGGCACCTTCACATCAACGTAAGTTTGATGAAGTAACAATCTGCGAACTATATAGTCATTCATTCTAGTGACAAGGCTGGGCGTTCCATCCCCGCTCCTGGACGTGGTGCTCTCTCGGTCGCCCAAGAATTGCCATCTAATACCCTCTTCCATTGCTCGGTCTTGAATATCTATCCCGCCAGATTGCGTTCCGGCGCAAGCAAATTTCGTACTGGCTCAGTCATGAACATGCCCAGCTCCGTGACGAGGTTGAGGAGCAGAAATTCAAGGATGACACTTTTGACGAGGATTATCTCACATCTCGCATCGCCGAATATTGAAAAGGAAGCTCGCCGCCAGGACCAAGGGATTTTGGCTACGTTGATATGCTTGAAGCAACCAATGCTCAAAGTCGGAACCATGCGCCACGCGCTTGCTGCCTGGGGCTTGATCTTTGACGACATCGGTGTTCTCTCGATCCACGGTACTCTCTCGATCCACGGTACGAGCACCGGAGGCAACAAGAAGGATGAGACCGAGATGTGGCATAACACCCTCGCCACAATATCTTGTACCCAGGCAATGCTGTTCCCATCATGGCTCAGAAGAGTTTGCTTGGCCATTCGAAGTGGTGGATCAGCAGCATGGCAGATTGCAGGTCTCTTGCAGACTGTGAATACAGGTATCATTTCCGGGAACCGTTGCAGCGAGTAAGTCCATGCGTTTCCCTTTGCATTAGTCGATAAATAACTTTCTGCGTGCGTGAAGTAACATCGATGCAAGATCCAAGGCCCATCACTATGACATGTTCCCATCGAGGTCCATCCATACGGATGGAGTTCTTACCGGTATCATGGTAGGCGAATTGTTGCTATCAGTCGCCCAGAACTCATAGTTTCCAGTGTTATTCCGGCTTCTGGTAAAGTGATGAACACCAACCGTACTCAGGCTCTCTCTCTCACTTTTCTCTTCCTTTCTCCTCGTGCTGTCACCCATATTTCACACAGGACGCACGTGAACTGATGTGTTCAAGTTACGTTGTCCCCACTCTGTTCAGGCGCGTGCTATCCTGTGCTCCCAGGCCCGTCGGCCTTGCACATGTTCAAGGGACAGAATCCGACCAATGCAGCGCACCCGGACGGGCTGCTCGAAGTGCGGTTTTTGAAGGTGTCGATAGTGGACGCTGCCCAAGCAGGTGGACTGCCGGACAAAGTGGAAGTGGAGTGGCCGGTGGTGGCCATGGTGTTGGCTCACTGTGTGATTTGAGAACGTTCTTCGAGGACGTTCCTCCCCATGGAATCGTTATAGATGTGTGTAAGTGTGCGCGTGTCTTGGTCTACTTGGCCCGTTGCGACCGTTTCGGAATGATTGCAAGGGTTTTCTCGATGTCCATTGTCGGGGTGTGGGTCTGACGAAGATAGACTCAGCATGGCAGGTTATGTGTCTTACAGCCGTCGCGAAAAGATGTTTAGGGTGGTGCCGATGATGTTACCTTCTCGGAGAAGGACGACTGGACGACAGACATCCTGGACTCTGTGAAACCAAGATGTCTGACACCCCGTGTTCCCTTTGGCCGCGAAGTTAAGATAGTTATGATGACGGGAAGTGGTTGTAGAAGGAGGAATCGATAGGATTGAAGTTCCATTGGGTCTCGTTACTAGAATACCCGTAATCAGTGTCCGCAATCTTCTGAAACCCGTGTTTCTGCACTATTTCTCAAAACAAGGTTCCCTATACTTTAGTCTGCCGGGAGCTCCCAAAGGGTGGCCTGCCCGATCTGGCAATGACCACCCAAGGGGCTGCCGGCCCCGGCACACCAAAATTCGATCGCCTTGCATGCTCGAGGAAGGCAGTCGGAGTTAAAGTAATCTGAGTGTGAACCTACATCACGTGGGACCAAAATCAATCGCGTGTCCTAGCTGAGTGGCGATGCACCCCTGACGAAGCTGCCCACACTAAGCTGCCCACACGCCTCCGAGTCGCTGATGAGTCGTCGTCCCGGATCACCATCCATATGAATTCCAGTGAGCTCAACGACCTGGTTCGCTCAACTTCCCTGCGATCGCCGCGACCATGACACTAATGTCACGACTCTATACCCTCACGTGGCTTGCTTTGTGCAAGGTGCGTATATCATGTTACAAATTTCCCCAACTATGTTTTCTAACTCTTCCCTTCCAGGCGTCCGCAAAATGCGCCGAATCCTTTGGCTCATCGTGTTTTACTCACCTTTCATCCCGCTCAGGTACTATGTACTCGCGGGCTATCTGCTCTGGCCTGTCGGCCAGCTGTTGCATCGACACTTCTGGACCGCAATCGGGGTGGCTTGTAGAGTGAATCTGTTTGATGAAATGTCCATCTGCAAGCTCACGAACTCATCTGTTGGCGATGCAGACCACTATGCAGTTGCTATACAGACCGAGTTCACTGGGTTGGAGAGCCTTCTGTCCCGTGCCACCGAAGTCACGCCACTAGTTCAAAATCTCATCGCAGCCCACCTATCCGTTGATGATCTCATCGTGGTCGTGAAGATGAGCAGTCTGGTCTCTCGTGCTCCCCTCATCGAGGAACTTTCTGCCATCTCCGTCGAGACAAAGGAAGCATCTCGCAATCTTCAGAAGCTCTTCGCACAGGTGCAAGGTTCAGTTGATATGTACGTGTTCTTTCTTTATGTGACCGTTGGTTAATCTGATCTTTTACATTATTTAGAATGGTTGCCGTCAACGAGCACCTGCTCCTGCTCCTCCAGAATAGGATCTCTCCTACCTCTGCTCTATCCGCGTATTGCTACGTCATTGGCAATTCTCTTGACTCCAACAGATGCTCCTTCTCAAGCTTCCGGATCACTGAGGCGTATCAGAGGATGCTCGCCCAATTTCAGGAAGTTTTATCGGTCCTGTTGCTACGATCAATTATCGTGCAAGGGAATCTCGACAGCATTGAAGCAAAATTGGGCGTCATACGAGACTTGGTGGCCCTAGAGAGTGGTACCATCATGTCAGAACAATCAGACCCCCTTACCTACATCCTCACTCTGTTGAAGTTACCCACTCAGCGAATGGCAAGGCTGAACGCCCAGCTTCGGTCAATCCAGGAAATCAGCCGTCTGCGCGCAGCGGCAACGTGGTTGGTTGCAAGAACTTTTGCTGGTCTGCAGGAGCTGGATGGTGCTTTGGAAATGTTGAAATCAATGGCGCTGGGTGCAGAGTTGGTTGATGGAGTGCCCATGGAGGTCATAATCAACACCTTTGCAAAGGGCATCGAAAGGGTCCGTCATACAAGTCGTACTCAATTGACGCTCTCGGAGAGTGCCGTGAACATGTAACTTTGCTGGTGTACTTATGCATACGAGATGAGATTGGTCACTCTAGCTACTTGGGGTCCTCCGGAACTTCACGCTGGGAACGTGCACCCCTAGTAGGTTCCATCCATGCTCGATCGAGAGGACGCCCGATCCGCTTCATCATCCGAGTCGCATGAGTCTGCGCGAGCCATCTCTCGTCCCTGAGATAAGTAAGTAATCCCAGGCCCCACTAGTCTCCCCTAGGCAGACCCAAGAGTCGGGATGCAGAATGTCGTCCACCCTAAGGCCCCACCATCTACATCGAATGCCAGCGCGCACCCTTACGCACCACATACCACAACGACCAAAGACCCACTTCTGAGCAAGCCGCAACGTTTACAAGCCACAGAGCACGACCATCTTTCTCGCCTCGTCCACCTCCGTTATCTAGCAACCCTCGCTGTAAACTGTGTCGGGATTTTTGTCACGAGCGTGTTTATTCTTCTCCCCAGTCAGATGCATCCAAGCCGAATGCTACGAGCCGACGTGATTTCTTCGACGGATGGACGAAAGACACAGACCACTAAAGGCTGCTGAAGCGCCTCCCAGATCCTCGCCTTTTTCGGCCAGTTCCGCGCGTGGTGGACCTCTCTTCGACTAGTCCTCGCGGAAAGGATCTGGTGAAGGAGTTTGAAAACCCATCGGTATGTGGCCTGCATAAACGTTTTGACATTCTTCATCACAATGCACCCCTACCGCGACACACTGATGTCCTGGTATGGCGGGTGTATAGATAACCCCTGGGACGAAATTGCTATTCGATATGTGATGGTGACATCATACATCGCGCGGAAACGCTCAGGAGAGGCTTCCAACGAACAGTCCCAACTCATTTCGTGTGTCTATCTACCTTTGGACTTCAGGACAACTTATGAAGATCGTTTTTCCGGTTTTTTGACTCAAAACACAGGGTGGACCATGCCCGCCTTGTTCTCCATGCTGCGTGATCTCAGGGATCTTGCTTTTGATGTGAGTTGTTTGATACGCTGGCATTCGCGTTTTGACACGTCCCATCGGTTCAGGCCGCTTCCACGCAAAGGTTAATAGTCAAAACAGTGAACGCACGAAGAGCGCCGCGGGGGTGGTGGCGAAGGCATTCAGCAACTGTATGACTGATCGGTATGTGTCTCAAGCTACACGTCGCGGCCCTGTTTCACTTACGTGAAATAACTGTCTGGGGAACATCTCCAGCAGATCAATGTAGTAGAGACTCACGCGGAAGTAGCACTTCAGGACAAGACCGACAACATAATAGATGCCCCATTACCGAGATTCCACCGCGTCTAGTGGTTAATACGGTTTAGGTCAAACGGATATCTCTGTCGGAAAACATCTTGCGAGCGCTGGATGCAAATCCAGATATACCTCCTCTGACCGCTTACCCTCGCTCACATCAAGTGTGTCGCGTCTTGGTGACGGCACGCATCATGTTGCTAAAGGTCAATTACTGATTGAAGGTCACTTGCCGATACTATCTCGGAATGCTCTGCTTTTTGAATGAAGACTATGCCAAGGTAACGTACCTCCCGAATCAATCGTGCAGGCCTTGCTCGTCTTTCTTTGCAGGCAGAACAGGAGCTCACGCTCGCATTTTACAGTTGTCACATTCAGGCGCACAGAAATCAGGAGTACGTCCACAGACTACCTTCTTACGCAGGACATCCTCACGGGTCGCATTTGCAGACGAATCTTGACACATTTGATTCCGTTGCGCATCCTGCGAGACCACATCACATCCAAGATACTCCTGGATCGGTCCCCTCTCCTGGACGAACTCTTCTCACCATTCATAACAGCAATCCGCACAGGTGATATCATTGGATATGATACAGCACTCGATCGTTGGGAGCACCGTCTTGTCGAACTGAACCGCTGGATCACGATTGAAAAAGCACGTGAACTCTGGCAGACATCAGAGGATTGGCCGCCCCCACCCTCCACCTTTCCGTTGACTATGCGGAGTGCTTGGTACGCAGGTGGGTAGCGTGTGACAAAAGTATATGGATCCCTATGTCGATGTTTCACTGCTCGTTGTGTATTTCGGGAAACGACGTTTCCATGGAAGGCAGAGTTTCGTTGCTACAAGGGATATATGAGGGGATATATATATATTTCGCATGAGAAGCAGATGGTTGTGTTAGCAAGTACGAATGCCTTCCCGAGGCTGGGGACCGCCAATCCCCACACGCATTGCTGTAGCACTCCCAGCGTACTACTAATACACATAATACTGATGCGGCCTGACTACTAGCAGGATGAAAGGACAGGTTGTCTCCACGAACGACACTTTGTCATGTGGGTTCTGCTCGTCGATTGACCTTTCGTGAGCTGGATAGAGTCTCCTAGTACCGAGTCCTACAGAAACCGTGACACTGGCAATTGGAGAGCGTACGGATGCCAAGCCTCATCTCAAGGCTAGGTTTGTCACGAATGACAACTTACACAGCATCCATAAGTATTCGCTATTTGGCCATATGTACGAAATGACCAAGGTGGTCTCTAGACTGCACACTTTTCTTCAGAATCTCTCGGTTCCTTTCTTCCATCACGCCTCATGTCCATCACGAGGACCACTTCACAGCCGCCAGCTCTACATTCGTCGTTTTGTCGCCCTGCTCCTTCGTTGCATACTATGCTTCAAGATGGATATGGGAAAGGCTTCGCCGAGTTTCTTCTGGATTAATAATGTCTCCCAGGCCTGAACCGTCCTATCAGGGGCTTGGCCCTGTGTCGTGCATTTATCGATGGTAACCTCCTCGTGTCCCAACGCCCCCGAAGATTCGATCAGCGTTCGGGTGACCAGTGGGAAAAGTCATGCGGCATCGGATCCCCGATCCAACGACTTGTCGGGTGCACTATGAAAAAGTCAGGAGATAGCATGTTCCAGGATATTCGTAAGTCGCAACTCCTATTCGATGGGAACACAGTTGAGATAACTTAGCCGTTCTCATGGTGTGCAGACGCTGACACTGCGCAGGTCAGTCAACGGTTTCAGCTTCGTGGGTCGAGATCCTCTGGCCTTTCGCGTCCGGAGTCCTATGACAAAGGCATTCGGGAGTATTTTCGAGACCTGGCGGATTGGCCACCACCTGCTAGGACAGAGGTCCCTGTTATCTTCGCGACGCGGATGGTGATCCGCTGGCGTTATCGCTTGGCGGACTGATCGACAGCTTCTAGGATGTCTTGCCACGCATTGCGGACCGTGATCCTGCGGACGTTTTCGGGCCACCTGCGGCAGCAAAGACTACGCTACCACCGGAAGTGGGTGGCGCTGCACCAAATTTGGTCACTCACATACCACCACACCCTGCACGGGGAATGTCGGGCCGCCTCTTGGAGAAGGGGGACCAGGTTGAAGGAAAATCGTTGTCTTTGTCGCTTTGGGATGATGTTGGCAACAGTCGTGACATCGATGGGATTGCATCGACCTCAGTCACATTCGTACGCGGAAGGCAGATGGCGAACCCGCAGGAAAGGATTGTCCACACTCTCCTAACCGTTCAAGAGCACGACCCATGCTACGAAATGCTCTTTTGCTGCAAAATAGGCGAGCCCGTGCTCGCGTAGTATCCACATCACAAAGAGCCCTGCCTTCTCTGCCCAACCGTACTGAGGGGACCCAGATTCCGGATGTCGGAATCACCCATGCAGCCACATCACGGGACGCTACCCCAATGCATCCGGAGGGAAGCTCGGACTTGATATAACCATGATCGTGTGGATGAGATGGTGGCGGTGGGGTCCTAAATTTCTATCTGTGCTTTGCAACTCATCTCTGATGCTTGGCTTAGCGTCCTAACCCAAGGCTTGTGGCTCACGTTCTAAACACAAGTACTACATCTTTCGGACAACGAACGCCGACTTTCATTCCAGATTCGAAAATGGAGAAGCGGAAGCTGAGCGATCCACTTTACGCCTCCAGCTTCAGTCTCGTTGAACCCTCCTTGCCCACTGACCACCAAAAAAGTCAGTTCCCAGACCATAAGCAGCGAAACAGAGCAGACCACTCACTTCTACTTTTGCATGCTTAACTTTTCAAAGCCCAACACAGTGACTGACGGCTCCGACTCCTTGCTTTGTTATGCATGTCATATTTGTCCCCTGGTCATGACACCTGACAGGGCACGTGGCTGCAATATTCCTGTGTATGCTGGGAGCGAAGACAAGGCATCGGCTCGCTCCGAGGGGTGGGGATCGGCTTCGTCAACATGCGCTGTTCATTGGATCGAGTCGTGGCGTGATATCGGGGTGTCCCCAGGCGTTATGCCTCGAGGTGTTCGCCATTGTGCGACACCTCCTTTGGGGGTCGGATTTAATCCGGCCCATCTACTGCGGTCACACCTTGCCTTTGTTCGACAAAATATATATCGGGGAAAGACTAGCTTGACTTCCCCATCCCCATTCTCCTCCTATCTTTGTGAGATCTACCACATGGGTGAGAATCCTGACACGATTCAACACTGGCTCATGGAAGACCGAGGCCGTACAAGGGACAAGCTTGCCTTTCAAAGGCAGTCACGTGCTGTGGGTAGGAATGGTCCTTATATACTTTACAAGTTCCTGCGAAGCAGTAAAAAAGCCAAGGAAAGTGGTAGGACCTTTTGATGCAATAATGTTCCGTTCGTCTTAGGCTTAATACTTGTTCAAAGGTCCCCCTGAAGATATTCTCTGCAAAGTCCCGGTGAGTCAGCCCGAGTGCCACGCTCACAAGGATGCCACTTATTCAGCGTTGTGTTAGGCCGAGTGTTCCCATGTACGTACCTCCGGGGGAAGCACTAGTGGTGTTAATCTGGACCAGAATGTATGTCACTTTTCTTTTTAGTCCCATTCACTCTTTAACCTGAAGGCATGGGCAGGAGTTCCACGAGAGCCGCGAGCTCCACACATATCCACCTCGGGCGGGCGTACCTTCACCATTTGTGCTGCCTCTCAAGCCCTCTCCTGTCAGGTTGGTGACCAACGCTATGTTTGCACTGTATAATATGATTGGTGGGCACAGAATCAAGGTGTGTCCATGGTTATGGCCACATCTGGCAGAGAACTAAGTGGAATCACTTCAATCGGAGCTGTCGACTCTCGCACACACAAATGTGGATGAATATGATTTCTGTGAGGTAGACACAGACTCCGACCACGGAAAATGCGCTGCGGAAGTTAGTAACAGTGGCTGATGGCGGGGAAGGCATGGTACTGGGGGAAGATGAGGACTATGTCATCCCAGTAACCCTTGAAGCTTGAGGAGCAGTCATCGTGTTTTCTCACTCATCCTCGAAGTTTCGATGGCTTCAAATCCATTCAATTGCGATATGTCTTCCTTTTGGGTGGGTAGGCGCAGGATTTGATTGTACTCCGTTATGCCGTTACTCTGTATTTATGTACTTCAAAAACGAATACTGTAACCACGAAACGCGCTTTAAACCCCATACTATCCACGTGCAAGCAAGGCTTCCTGCCGGCACTTCAAGTATTGAACCGCTGGTGTTATCCCGAGTCCGAACGACCCTACTGAGTCGCCTTTTACCCGGCACTTAGGGGGTTAAACGTTAAACCATCGCTTAGCCGCTCACACCGAGACTGGTGACCAGGACCGAAGGATCTCCGGTGACACCTCTGAAAAGACGCAAGACCCGAGAATCCTTGACATCGCCCCCGCCCCCTGGTATCGAGACAGCTGGAGGTGCCATGGCCGCTCCCGTCAAGTGTAATACTGCTGTTCCTATCTCGACGTACGGATAACTAACCTGATGCATTGATCCAGGTGTACGAGTGAGCGTGCACACTGGAAAAGTTTGAGCTTTCTGGCATTCCATGGCTCCTCATCGCCTTCAACATCGACATCGACGCTGACGCTGTCCTGAGTGTCTCTCACAGGCGGCTGACAAGACTACAAGCAAGTCAAACCGCGTTACGATCACCAACGACAAGGGAGTCGTTTGTCGGAGGAGGAGATCAAGCGCATAGTCAGCGAGGCTCAGAAGTACAAGGGTAAGTTTCCAGTCGCTTCGTCCTTGATGTTGATGCAACGGCGTCCGCTCGTATCCAGGCCAAGAACTGACCTACAACCTCTGTTAAAATTCGGATGGCATGGTGTGTTGACGTTGTCAGTGCGAGACAACTGGATTCTCTGCCGATTCTGGCGTGACTGCTCCGGGCTGGATGGCTTCCCTCTAGCAGATGCCAGCGGCGGTGCACGGCTTCCAGTGCTGTATGGTCCATGGACCACATCGGCTGGCATCGACGCGCGACGGACCTCTGTCGGCGTAACCTGCCAGTATCAGGCCATGTATGAAACGGGAATCGGTGTACGGTAAAACACCATTGGCATGTTTTCCATCACGGGATCATCGGCGTACGTGGAAGCGAAGCCCACAGCCGTGTGTGTTGAAGTTATGCACTAGCGATGCGTTACTCCATGGAGTAGGGCTCACGCAGTCGGAGGTCATCCTTTTTGCACCTAATCTCACACAACAGCTCTCCTGACTATAAAGCGATGGGCGGTCCTAAAGACGGGAAATATTACATCCTACCTGCTGCAGATCCTAAGATACTTGTAAATGCTCACCGATGATATGTATCCGATCTGACGAGTTCCATGCTGCCAACAACTTTAAGGATCACAATCCGCGGCATGCGACAAGAGTTCTGCTAGCGAACACCAATCCGCCAGGGATAGAGCATGGTCCCTGGCCAAAAAATGCTGGAGGATCGCCATCCTCAGTGCGTCAAGAGAAGTGGAGAGGACATCTGTCCCGGCAGCTAGTATTGACCGATTTACCCAGGCTGGCCAACACTCCCGAAGGGCTCAGGACTCGGACGCAAACACCAGAGGATCTCTATCCACGAAAGTTCATACTACTACGTAATTCGCATTTCTGAATCTGCTTTCTGAATCTTTTCTGTAGTATGTTGAACTCGAGAAGTCCATTGCGTGTTTGATGACTCGGAGCAGAACTAATTGGACTAATTGGTAGAGTAGTCACTTAGTCAGCAACCCAGTGCCCGGTGATCCATCGATGCCAAGTTTTCAACCCAACTCAAGTTTCTTGGTTCCATGTGCCGTGACCGACCACCGTTCTCTTCCCATGTCCACCAGTGACCAATATGGACTCTACAGTGTTTCCCTGATCACCCCCATGGAGGTCAAGCAATCTTGAGTTACGGGCGAGTGCTATTTTTTTTTATCAACGATTCGGATGCCTCCCAGGAACCTTCTTATCAGATGCTTAAGTTGGCCATGCGTCGTGCGGTCATTGGCAGTGACCTCCTCGTGTAAGTTAGCATTCTGGTCGCATATCCCAGAGCCTCTGAAGGTTCCATCAGCATTTGGGTGATCAGTGGGAAAACTCGTGGCATTGAATCCCCTGTTCTGACCATTCGTCTGGTGCTGGTACTTCCACGTCACAACGAGGGGTCGGGAGGTGACATGTTCTGGAATATCCGTAAGTCGTCATTCCTATTTGATGCGAGATAACCTTAGCTGCTGGTTGGACACCATTCACCTAACATATTTGTCGCCTCTCTCATGGTGTGCAGATGCTGATGTTGCACAACTTTCAGCTCCATGGATAGAGATCCCAGAGATCCTCTGGCCTTTGCGTCCGGAGTACTAGGATGACTAAGGTATTCGGGAGTATCTTTCGGCCCTGGCGGATCGGCCAACGTCCGCCAGGACAGAGGTCCTCTGTCCAACAGCAGGATAGGCCTTTCAAGCTCATCTAATACAGTTGGATGTAACGTGAAGTTTCATACATTCTAAATGACAATGCGAGACTGGAGTCTTTGAACACCTGGTAGGCACAGTTGATGTCTGACCGTCTCGATGGCTGCCCAAATCCCCATCGAGGATCCTACATCCCAATCCAACTACACAAAGATCACCACGACCAACTTGTCCCTCAATTGGACGGTCGATTTCAAAGAGTGGTCCATCCTGTAGGAATTATATTCCGTATATAGAT
>JBBPNE010000625.1:0-16010 GCA_038090735.1 Xerocomellus amylosporus | reverse complement strand
CAAGCCAGGGGTATGTACTTCATTTGATGTACTCATATGTTAGGGCCCGGGTTAGGGGGTATTGGGGAATATCGACTTTAGTGCAAAACATACAAACATTGGGACACTTTTTTGAGCCACTGTATGTGAGGAAGTGATGCGATCGCAGGGTAGAAGGCTGGCCATGACTCACCAGAGGTAACACGATGGTTTCCTGGAGTTGTGAGAGATGCGTGGTCCTTGTATGCGGTCGAGGTGCAGCCGATTAGGACATCGTCCCGTGGTCAAATGAAACAAGCATGCGGTCCGTGCGCAATATCCTTCCGCTTTCGTCTTGCTACTATCTACCATCTAGAGCGTAAGAAGGCGTCGTTTCAAATGAAAACGGATGCGGTTTGTGCGCAATATCCTGCCGCTTTCGTCCCGCTAGAACGTAGTAGATCTTAGTTGCTGCATTTACCCTTGACCAGTGGTACATGGCGGTGACGATCACGACGCTCCACCCGAGTAAACTGATGTAGTATTTGATGAAGGAAGGTGCGCACCATACTTGATTCTGCTCCTTGAATGTGCTTTTCGGAAGCTAGCTCAACACGTAGGACAGAATGGGCTAGATATCAACCCACATTAACATCATGCGGCAATCGATGTCTGGGAATGAAATGTCGCCCTAAATTTATCCGTGTGCTGTAGTTGGCTCATATCGGGAACAAAGTCAACGCCCAAAGCGTAACAAACCATCCATTCAAGAGAAATCTCTTGAAAAAAAGGGGCGATCACAGGGCAAGATAACGGATCCATGTGATGCGGTACAAATAACGGTTTGCATCTTAATACCCGAACCACATACTCGGGTCTATTATCTGAGAAAGCGCGTTGTCTCCCCCGCCGTTAGTATTATAGAGCACCTTGTGAAAGAACGACCGCCACTCGATCGAAGAGAATAGGCGCTCACCGGTGCGTTCCTCTACGCGAGCACCACCTCCACAACGCCGAACCAGCTTCTGGGGTGGAACTGTGGCTACGAGTGTCGTAGCAACGTGCGCCCCGGACGGTCCTCTTTGCTCAAAGCTCATTCGACGACCGAGGGCGTGTGGATGATGTACGGCATGATGTACGGCGCGCTGTATGCAGTCTCTGCAGAGATATTCCCCGCCAAGGATCGTGGGACGGCCAACGGTCTGACGGCCACTGAGTCGCGGGTGTTTGGCGTGCTGGTGCATGCTTTCCGTCTGCTCGACGTTTGATGGGGCAATTTCGGAATGCATGTCCACAGGCGCCTGTGATTGCGCTGTACGCGAACCTCGCGACGGCGGTGCCGGTGTACGGTGCGGGCGGTTTAGTCATTTTTGCGGGTTCCCTGGCCTTGCTGTTGCCGTATGAACCGAGAGGTAAGGCGTCCATCTGATGGATCGCGTACGATGCCCGGGATAGAAAGACAAAGTTGGCAGCTCTGTCGCGTAATAAGGCACGAGTGAAGCGCCAGAGCAATGTCTTTGGACAAGCGAGGGAAAGTGGCGCAGGGCGTCTTCCTTTCGCACCACCTCCCACACTCGCTGGCTCATTGAGCAGTGCAGCTCGCGGTCGAGTTTTCATCTCGCCAACCGACTGCTGCCGCCGGACTACGTCCCCACCAGTCGCGTCCTCAAAGCCGCGAGTCCCACCTGACCACTGCCGTGGCTATGCCCCACCTGGTCCCCCTCTGACCGATTGCTGCTGCCGGACCATGTCCCCACCAACCGTGCCCTCAACCAGCATGATCACTGGCCAAGGCTATGTCCCACTGATCATGCTGCGTTGTCCTCCTCCTAGTTTCTGGGCTTGTAGCATTCGCTGCATGCGTCGTACGACTACTGGTCTGGGTAAGCAGCTCACCATTGGCCCAGGACAGTTCGTGGAGCCGGACAGCGCCTCGCGCTGCCGCCCGTTCCCACTCTCACTCCGTCGCCGCTCGTCCCCACCTCTGCCGTCACAGCTCGCGAGCGCCGTCCAAAGACGCGGTCGTGTTGAGACAAACCCAAATCTCGTTGTCCATCGCTTCTGACTGGGTATTTGTTTTCGAATTGAGCCTACAGTACGACTGGAGAATGATGATGTTTTGTTTCAACCACTGAATGTGTTCGTCACGGTGTGGAGAACCGATCACGGTGACTGCGTAGGATCAGAGCCGGACTCGTTCCTCTCCGTACCACTGTGGTGGTAGGTGACCCTCGTTTGGACTCGGGCCATTTGTTGGTCATGTCTTTACAGCAACCGTTGCAATCCGTAGAATGAATCCACAGGCCCTCGTATGTGCAAACAATATCAACTCGCAACTTCGCAAGCAAGGGTAGAGCTGGTAGAGCCCGGACCCCGTACCTAGTCGCCGTGCCGACGATCATCTCAATGCACATTCGCGTGTCAATCACCCTCGCTCCTTCTCCATCGCCCACCAATGACAACCATACCCATGCAACCTGTGCTTCTTCCGTGAAGGAGTTGATCCCGCGGGACCTCTCAAGCCCATAGTGAGAGTTAATTACCTGGTGAGGCGTCGAGAATGTTTTTCGATACAGTTGATACTACGGTTAGGACCATGGGTGTTTTAATGCAAAAACAATTCCATCTCATTGAATGTACAGCTTCCTTCGTCACACGGTGGAGCTGCCCGACGACTATGAACCAACTAGCGGACCCGGGCACTGCGACCCAGATATATCATGCGATAGGGATAGGATAGATTCCGCCAGGTACCACATCGAGTTCAACCACGACACCGTCAGGTTGGGTGACAATCGCGACCCCCTCCTGATTCACCTGCCAAATCTCCTGGGTGCCTGGCCGGATCACGAAGGAAGCATCGTCAACTCCGGGGATATTGATAATGACGGTAATAGGACCAGTGGTGTTATTGATGATGGTGATGGTAGCCATTGTCCTACACTCCTTGCAATCAGGACTTACCACGAACAACAGCTACAAAATATCGTACCTGGTTCAGTCTCGGGCGCGATGGGGATGTGGCTGGAGTGATAGTGTTGATGACAAGTACAAGCAATAACTAGACATGGTGTTATAGTTATATGTGAGGAAGTGATGTGATCGCAGGGAACAAGGTTGGCCATGACTCACCAGAGGTAGCGCGATGGTTTCCTGGAGTTGTGAGAGATGCGTGGTCCTTTTATGCGGTCGAGGTGCAGCCGATTAGGACATCGTCCCGTGGTCAAATGAAACAAGCATGTGGTCTGTGCGCAATATCCTTCCGCTTTCGTCTTGATACTATCTACCATCTAGAGCGTAAGAAGGCGTCGTTTCAAATGAAAACGGATGCGGTTTGTGCGCAATATCCTGCCGCTTTCGTCCCGCTAGAACGTAATAGATCTTAGTTGCTGCATTTACCCTTGACCAGTGGTACATGGCGGTGACGATCACAACGCTCCATTTGAGTAAACTGATGTAGTGTTTGATGAAGGATGATACGCACCATACTTGATTCTGCTCCTTGAATGTGCTTTTCGGAAGCTAGCTCAACGCATAGGACAGAATGGGCTAGATATCAACCCACATTAATATCATGCGGCAATCGATGTCTGGGAATGAAATGTCGCCCTAAATTTATCCGTGTGCTGTAGTCGGCTCGTGTCAAGACGGATTCGAGAGATCGTGACGTGGTCCGGCTCAAAGTACACGCCAAAAGCTGACAAACCATGCATTCACCGGAAAAGGGGCGCACAGGGCAAGATAACGGATCCATGTGACGGCGGTACAAATAACGGTTTACATGGGAATACCCGAACCACGTACTCGGGTCTATCATAATCTGAGAAAGCGTGTTGTCTCCCCGCCGTTATCATGGAGCACCTTGAGAAAACAAGGACGACCGCTACTGGAATAAGCGCTCTCCGGCGCATTCCTCTCGCAAGCACCACCTCCACGACGTCAAACCAGCTTCTGGGGCAGAACTTTGTCTGGTGACCAGCCTGTCTATGAGGTAAACCATTGATAGATGGTCTGGTAAATTTCATTGCGGGCGCATCAGGAAAATGGGGTGGTGCAGATTTGACCAGATAAATTAGCTCAGCTGTCATAATATTGATATAATCTAATAAGGGTTTATCTATCATTGTAACCAAACTAATTGGTTTGCAGCCGCGAAGACACGGAGGATTATGATGGTAGCCAGCAAGGACGAGTCATGGGGTGTGACTCGGGTGTTATTTTGTACAGGTACAGACAATAGCGCTGAGATGAAGACGTTAACAGGCTCGAACGTGTAACACATTAACCACCAAGACAAAACAAAGACGCGAGTAAGCGAAGAACCCTGTAACACTGTGTAAGAAAGGGAGGGAAGGGAGGGAATGCTTAATTTGTTCTTTAGTATTTTGGGAATTTTGAGGAGTTGTGTAAGCAACAGAAAGGAAAAGAATGGGAAAAGCGCACGAGCGATGCCATCAGAGAGCAGCAAAAGGAGGGTCGTGGATCAGGTGGCCATGGAAAATGAGCGCTTGAAGCACTGTGGGGTGCCGTCTGATATAGCGCTCAAAGGCCACTGATTTCCAGTGGCCGATCGCTTGTATTTGGGCAGTGGGAACCCCGGCTGCAGCAAGGGAGGTAGCTCCTCCTGCTCAAAGGGAGTGCCCGCCTACGGACCGAGGAAAAAAGTTGTGAAGGCGGCGAAGGAACCAAGCGCGAACTGGAATAGTAGCATTTGCTCGGAGCCAGAGTTGTGGATGGAGGGGGAAAAGGGCATCGTGGGACTGAAGGTAGCGCATAAAGGTGTTGAGGGGGTCGGGATCCAGGTTGCTTTGTTGAATGACAACCTTGGTTCCCTCGAACCGTGTGTCCACTTTGTCGCGACGGATTTGAAAAGAGTAAGAGGTGGGCGACAGCTGAACAGAGGACCTCCACAAGACTTTGGAGTAGGTTTGGAGGGCGGCATTGTCTGGCCAGACAAGCTCGCCCAATCAATTGAGGCCAAAGAAGCCAGTTTGGAGCAGGGAGCAGAAAAGGAGGTCATCATGTGAGAGAGGATGTGGAAGGGAAGTGGCAACGGTAGCAAGGTCGTCCTGGGTAAGCGGCTCTTTCTGACGAACTGGGAACGAAAAACGCCGCAAGCAGCCCTTAAGCGTGTGCGCAACAACGGAGGACTGGCGGATCTCCCGAATGTGGGGGTAGTAAGGCTCCAGCTCCAACACGATTCCCGTGAGGTAGGTGCACACCGAACGGGGTTCAATGTGGTGACTCATATAGGCGACATAGAAGAAAATGGTGTCAACCAAAGGCTCCGGGTCAAATCCATGCATAGAGCAAAAGGCGAGGTAGGAGTTGAGGGCCGACGAATAAGCAAGTGAAGTAGACTTGTCGAGCGTGAATCCCAGCGAAATGGAGTGTTCTGTGATCAAATGCTCCAAGGTCCGAGGCTGCTGATGAGGCTGCCTGGACCTGATTCGGGACGTGATCATTTTTGGACTGCCCCCAGCGATGGACGAGGGGGTTGAAACTGTGCAATGGTAAGCGAGGGTCGAACACGCACGACCTCACTGTTTTGAAGGCGAGACAGTAAATCAGCTATTACATTGGTCTCGCCAGGGAGATGGAAGACCCGAAAGTCAACACGGTGGAGCAGGATGGCGTCGACGCAAGTCATAACCATCCAATTCATCGATGGAAGTGCGGCAAGTGAATTGAAGAGCTGAACAGTATTAAGGTTGTCCGTGAATATTGCCAGTTGCCCGTCTGGTGGAAGCCTCGCCACACCATGGAGGATGGCCGCGCACACACACAATGCCTCAAGGTAGAAAATCGATTCTCCTGACTCCTTGAAGATGGTTTTCCCTTGGGCTTGGAAAGCCTGATCTGTGGACGGGATCCAGAAACCCATACCAACTGGTGAGGCATCGCAATAAATGCTCAAAACGGTTGATGGGAGATTGGTGAAACCCCAGGACTCGGATTTGAGAATGAGCACTCCATTGGACGCGATTAAGTGGCCAACAACCCACTCGAGCTCTCATTCAACATCTCGGTTCACCCATATCAGAGCCTTCCTGAAAAGCTTTCCCGCTGTCTTGGCATATACAGCACATAAACCCAGTCGCAACAGAGGAAAGACGTTAAGTGCCCAATTAAGATGACCCACAATATGCTGGAAGTCTCTTAAAGAGCGGCGCGTCCCATGCTGCGCGAATTCACGTAATGCCACAATGAGCTGAAGCTTGGATTCCTCAGACATTCGCACATGCATGAGGTTCAGATCAACATCGAAACCAATTATCGGCAGCTCAGGACTGAAAATCTGCTTCCATTCCTCATGCGGCAGCCCGATGAAATCCCACAATTGCAGCAAGCGCACGAGATTGGTGGGGAGAGACTTTTGGTATCGAGGATAGAAGAGCTGGTGGTCAATCTTCTGAATGGAGAACGAATCGTTGACGTAGATATATAGATATAGAATGAGGAGCTTTACCACTGCGATCCATATCACTAAGGACATGAAGGCATGGAATATCCGTTGGGAGGCCCGTCCGCCGAACACATTGCGCTGATCTACATGGCGATGAGAGTCAATGGAAACGACCTGTTTGATTTGCCAAAGGGGATGCATGGGCATTTGACGGTAAGCCTCCAAGACGTCTGCCTTCCAATGGATAAACCGTGCATCTGGCTCTTGCTCATGGAGGAGGCGAAGCGCACGTCCGATGTCTTGAACATTGTCGAGAGTGACACTGGCAATGTCATCATGGGAGATCATGTGATTCAGAGCATATGGTCCTGCACTATGGTCTGTCACGAGGCGGAACTTTGCTGATCCCGGTTTGGGGACAGCATGAATTGGCATTGAATACATTCCTGGAAGAAGGTCAGGCCCGAAGGCAGGCGAGTAACACCCTTTGTCGACTTCTTTCTGGACTTGAGCATGCAAGAATGATGCTTCTTCATCAGACCGAATTGGTTGTTGAGAGTTGTCCCAGGTCAATGGCCAGTCACCATAGTGGGTGTCAGCATAAGGCCAAAAGCCTTCATGAAGACCTTTACACACTGATCAAACAAAGGGCTGGTTAGGGTGGCTGGAAAGAAGCGCCTCAAAGCGATCAACATTGATAGGAGTGGAGACTTTGAAAAGCTCAGGATGAGAATGAATAGTGGAGAGTGCTTCCAAGTTACAAAACTCAGATAGCAGTGGTGATGGAAGGGGGTCGGCTGTTTCGGTCCACCGAACAGTCTTGCTACGCACGATCGAGTCTTGATCCCAGACGAATTGACGCCGGAATTTAGGGGCAGAGCCAATGTACTCATTGAGCCTTCGACTCTGCTCGTTTCGATGCGGTCGACGGCTGCATCTTCTCGCCTGCCGTTGCAGTGCTTGGCATCTCTGGGGGGCCTCCTTTGTCGTGCGGAATCCAGGCTTTGGTGATGCCCTTTTGAGACATTTTTTATGAGCGTGTGTATGCTGCCTCGGACAATAATGATGGTGTTGCTTGCAGTGTTGTCTGTCGAGGTCTGCAGGACCACACTGATCTGATCTCCTTTCTCATGGAATTTCCCTCACAGTTGAAGATCTACTCGACGCGCTAGTGCTGCAGTGACTTGTGGAGTTTGTGCTGAGCATTCGGGCGCTGTTATCCTGTATTGGGGGTTGCCACGGATGTGGCCCGCACGGTTTTTTTTTATTTAGACAAGTGTTTATTGTTATTTAGCAACTGACAAGGCTAGCTCTACATAACACACTAAGGCGGCCGTCCAGGAATGGCCGGTCCGAGGGAAAATGCTCTTACGCACACCCTATTTGCATAGGGGGTGTGGGGCTCTGTGCACTACTTGGTTTCCCCGGTTAATCAGGGGGCCTGGGTAGCTTAATACCCACTAAAACCTCAACGTTAGTGGTCCAATTTGGTGGAAGGGATTCGGGGTTAGTTATTATTTGGGTCCAGGTGTGGAGGACCTTGCACTTGGTGTGTTGTTTCCTGTTCGCTTTCGCCAGTCTATGGTTGATGTTGAGTCTCATTTCGATCACGTGTTTCCATTTCGTGATAGTTGATGTACGAGTGTGCGGTTTGTTGCCTATTACACGGTTGCATCTCGTGTCCAGAGTAGGTAGGCCGATTCAGATATTAGGATACGTTTCAGACGAGCTATCCCTCGTTGTTTTGGGGAGCTAGTGCCTTGTTCATTTATGTTGGGGGTTATGTTGCCGCACCCGAGTATGTAGCCGATGGTGGGTCTGGTCCAGTTTGTCATGGTTTCTGGCCAGGCGTGTTCTATGAGTTTCCACACCGTGGCATTTTCTTCTGTTTTGCATTCTGTTAGTATATGTTGAAGTGTTTCAGTGGTGTCTTTGCAGTGGGGGCAGACAGCGCGTGTCTCGTTCGTGGGGATTTTGGTCCAGAAATCTCCTATTCGTAGGGAGCCCGTCATTGCTCGGTACAGGAAGTTCTGGATTGTTTGTTGGATGTCTGGGTGGCGTGTGTTTTTCCACAGTGTGGCGTCAGTTTCGAGGTTACGTGTGGCATCGTGTATGGCATATCTGGTGATATCCAGATTCATGAGCGTGTCCCTTGGGTATGGCGCGTCGTGGCTCTCCTGGATAGCTTTGTAAGCCGTTTTTTGTGTCAGTTTGGTTAGTTTGATGCCGTGGAAGCAGAAATTTGCTGGTATCTCGCGGTCGATCACATCTGGGAGTTCTTTCTGCGCTCCTTGGTTTGCCAGCGCGTCCGCTCTTTTGTTTCCCAGGATCTCAGTGTGTCCTTTGACCCATTTAAAATTGGTAGGGGCTGTTTGTCTTCGTAGCTGATATGCTGCAGCTTGGAACCATTTGGCGTTGTTGATGCCGATCCATCCATTGTCTTCCCATGTGCCGAGGTGTTTCGTGAGGCCATCGATCGCATATCTGGAGTCCGTTATTATGGTGAGTGGTATGGTTGGGTCCGTTTGTTGGGCAGCGACATGTATCACCGCTATTTCTCCTATTTGATTTGATTGGTTCTGTCCTGGGATTCTGATGGCTCTGTTTTTTGGGTCGCCATTGTGGAACCAGATGCCACTCCCGCATTGAGCATCTTGCTTGCCGTTTTTCAGGCAGCTGCCATCTGTATATACGGTGAGTGGTTCCATTATTTGGCCCTGTTCTTGTCGGGGGCTCCTTAGTCTGTATGCTGGTTCCAGGTTCTCGGTTGAGTTGGTGCCGAGCACACGGAAACATTCGTCGAGGGAGTTTCGGGAGGTTATCATGGGGTCGAAGGTTATTTCATCCCCTTTTTCGATTGCCGCTCTGTTATTCTTTTCGTTTCGTCTGTGGGTGAGTGTGAGGTGGTCCTTCTTGGGGTGGTTAGGGATATTATATTTTTCTTCTGTCAGGCCCGTAATGTCGTGAGCTATGGCAGCGCAATGGTGGGGGTTCACGCAGCCAAGTTCTCGGTCGTGTTTGCAGCCCGAGCACTCGCAGTTTGGGTTCGGTATGTGACAGCCATTTGTTTTGTTTAGTCTGCGGCCGATTCGCAATAGGTCTTTCATGTAGGTTGCTTTATGTGTGGTGAGTAGGCATTTTGTTTTGGTCTTGTGGTATAGTCTCGGGGGGACTCCAATGTGGTACCATGCTGGCATTTGTCTTTTTAGCGCTTTGGACAGCTTTCTGGGGGCAAAAGTGAGGTTGTGTTTCTTTGCCGTTTGCAGTATAGCGGTGAGCGGGCGTGGTGTTTGTCTTCCGGATTTCCTGGGTCTACCAGAGGGGTGGAGTGTTGTGAGGAAGGTATGTATGTCGTTTATCTCGGTGATGCTGTCTTTATTGATGCAGTTTACTATCACATCAATGGCGTAGGTCCAGGTTGGGTGTCGGTTGGATCTATCTATGTAAGATTTTAGCCAGGTGAGTTTGATTGCTTGGTTTCTGTCTTCTACATTTAAGAGGTTGATGCCTCCTTTATTTCTTGGTTTTGTTAAGTTTTCCAAACTCATGCCTGGGGGGGTTTTGCCTCCATTCCAGAGAAAGTGTCGCATTACGGTGTGTATTGATTTGACTATGGTACGTGGCATTCCTTGTGCTTTTGTAAGGAATTTTGTCATGCCTCCCACTACTATTTGTAGTATTAGGTGTTTCGTGTCAAGAGTGGGTCTTGAGTGCGCCCATTGGTCGAGTCTTTCTTTTATCTTGTCAATTATGGGGGTCCATGGTTGGGCATCCTCCACTTTGTTTCCTATCCAGGCGCCTAGGATACAGGTAGGGTGGCCATCCTTTGCGATCCGGATGCCAGGGGGAAGGGGGGGGTCTTCTGGGTGTATCTTCCGTGAGTGGATTACTCGTTGTCTGTGTGTCTCGGTACTGATGGGTATTATTTCCGTTTTCTCTAGGTTAAACTTTTCTCCTGACGCTATGCACCATGATTTTGGGATTTTCTCGAGATCTGAGTATTGGTCGTTTTCTGATAGGTACTGTATACAGTGGTGTCGTCTGTGTAGAGGTTAACTTTTATTGTTGTGTTTGTGTTTGGGATGTTATATCCAGTGAGGTTTGGTGTGTTCCGAATGCTTGCTGCAAGTGGTTTGATGGCAAGGTTGAAAAGGAGACAGGATAGGGGGTCTCCTTGCCGGACTCCTCTCGTGACAAGGTATGTGTCGCTGCTCACACCATTCACGATGATCTGTGTTTTCGCGTATTGGTATAGGGTAGCAATTGTATTTATGAATAGGTCTGGTATACGGAATGTCTTTAGTGTTGCTAACATATATTTGTGGTCGATTTTGTCATAAGCTTTTTCTTGGTTGAGAGTGACGATTGTTCTGTTTTCTTCCATGTAATCCGCATATGTGCACATGGTTTCCGCCAGTCTGATCAGGTCAAAGATTGATCGGGTGGGAACGAAACCAGATTGGTCTTGGTGCAGTATCGAGCATGCGTGGGTGGCAAGTTGCGATGCCAGGGTTTTTGTCATTATCTTGTAGTCCGTGTTTAGTAGCATTATCGGACGGTAGTTTTCAATTTTCGTCTGGTCTTTCTTTTTGTAAAGAGGGCACATCCATCCTGCTGAAAAGCCGGTGTTTTCGAGCATTCCGAGGGATTGAATGTTGTTGTATACCAGCGTCAAGCACTTGATGATGTCAAAGGATTGTTTATTTTGTTTGGTGCATTGGTTGTGTTTGCCATGTAGTAGTTTCCAGAGTTCATATGGGAGGCCATCCAGGCCTGTTGCCGTGCCGTTTTTCGAGGTGTGTAAGGTTTCCGCGACTTGATCTTGAGTTATTAAGTTATTGATATCAGCATCTGGGGCGTAGAATTTTTGTTCTTCTTGAATTTGTTTTAATGCTTCTGCTTGTGCTACTTGTCTTTCTGGGTTTTCGTGGTCAAGGATGTCTTTTCGTTGCAGGTCGTCATGGTATTTTCACGCTATTTTTGCCATGTCTGACGATTTCGTTGTTATTTTATCTGTTGTAGGGTCATACATGGCGTGTATAATGTCTCTGGGTTTCCGGGGTGTATGTATTCTAGTCCAATACTTATTGATTTTTTCTCCTTTGTCGAACCAGTGTGCTTGAGCTTTTGCACGTTCAGTTCGGTTTATCTTTTGGTCTAGGTGTTGGTGCTCCTGGCGGAGGAAGGCGAGTTGTGTGCGTAATTTGTCGTTTGTGTCAAGGTCGTCGTTTTGTTCAATGTTCTGCATATCTTTCTTCAGAGCATTTATTTTGTTCATCATTTTGGCTATTTGTTTCTTAGCTGATTTTTTTATCATGGTCGTTATTTTCTGTTTAAAGGTTACCCACTTACGTTGTGGGCTTTGGTCAGGTAGTGTTGTGGATCCGAGTTCGTGTTGTAGTTCTATACCGGTTGTAATAATTTCGTCTATCAGTTTGTTATCGGAGAGTAGTGTGAGGGGCATTGTCCATCTGCCTTTGCCGATGAATGGGGTGTTTGGGGGGCTTATGCGGGTTAGAACCATTTTGTGGTCAGATGGTGTTGTTGTGTCAGTGATTTCCCAATTTGATAAGGTGTGGGTCAGGTGTCATTGTACGTAGATTCTGTCTAGTCGTGAGGTGGAGTGTATGTTACTTGTGAATGTAAAGGCTCTAGTGTCAGGGTGGTCGTGTCACCAGGCATCACATGCGTTAAAAGATTCTTTGAAGTTTCGTAGCGCTTCGACGGCAGCGTAGTCATCGTGGTGGGCTGGGGCTCTGTCGAAGAGGTCTTCTGTGATGTTGAAGTCACCTAGAATCATGTTCACATTCTCTATTTGTAGGTCGTTTAGTTTTTGTCGTAGTTCCGTCCAGAAGGGTGGATGTGCCTGTGGGGCGTTTGGGGCGTAGACATTTAGTATGTTCATGGTGGAGTTATCGGTCCACTTTACGGAGAGGAGGCTCGCACGTCCTGGTAGTAGTTCGGTAGCTTGTGTTTGATCTGGGCGGAGTCTTTCTTTGTTTATGACGAAGGCGATTCCTGCGGATGCGCTTGGGTTGTTCGGGTTTATAGAGGGGTGGACGGTGATTCGTTTACCGAATAGTTGGTCTATGTCTATTAGGTGTTGGTGGTCTAGGTGTGTCTCTTGGAGGCAAAGGATACTTATTTGTTTTTGTCGCATTAGCCGGTGAACATCTGTCCATTTGGAGATTTGGCTGCATGAGGCCATATTTGAGTGGGATCGGCCATTTATGTTGAGGGTGGCAATGAGTATGTTAGCTCGCGATCTTTTATGGTTTGTTGGTATGTTTGTGGCTGGTATGCCTGATGTCGCAGATGCGACTCCACCTACCATCGCCCCTTGGCCATCTTCAGAGGGGTCCCTGGTGGCTCTTTGGACCTCTCTTTGGGCCTTGGGGAGGCTCGAAATGTGACCTGGAACTCGACCGTGTGAAGATGAAAGAGGTGTCTGAGAAGGTGTGGTGATTGGTTCTACTCACTCCGCATTGCCCGATCGCTAAATGGGGGAGGAGGACATTCCCGGTTTCTCGCGGGGGGTTTATGTGAGTGTATGCAGTTGAGGCGGCACAGATCGCTCATCAACTGTTTCCGAAACACTTTGCCTTGGAGGCGCGGAAGTCCATGGCCTAAATAGGCTGCCGCTGGGGGGGGGGGGCGCTGCCCGCTTTCCTGTCCCGCGTACGGTCAGTAAATTTGGGTGGGCAGACGGGGTGTTATGGCAACGGTGGGGCCCATTACCGTTGCCGTTTATGGTCATAGTGTCGCTGTTCGGGGCCGTCTGTGCAGTCTCACTTTGCTCACTACTTACGGGTTGGGGACAACATTATGTATTGCAGCAGAGATGGTATGCTATGTAGTAGCGAGAAGGGAGTGAGCGGTGTTGTGATTTATGGCGTTCACCGTGTATCTGTGGGTATCTAGGGACAGTATGGGGTCAGGGAGACATAGTTGATTGTTGGGTTTTTATGGTATATGGGGTCAGCGATGGTTGGATCTTCTCATTTACGTCCGACAGCTCTACCCCGGTGTTGTTTGTTTGTGGGCACCTGGGTTGGGGTTGGAGGAGGGGGGATGTTTGTTTGTGGGCCTTGCCAGTGGTCGATGTCTGGGAATGGGCAGAGGCCACGAGGGTGAGTGATGCAGTGGCATAGGGAGCATGGGCGTGCCAGGATGCGGACAGCTGTGCCATGGAGCGGTGTAGAGCTCCGAGCCGCTCTAGGTTCGTATCACCTCTTTCCGAGTGTTTCCGCCCACTTTCCTGCGCTAGTCCGAACTACTCTGGTCCGGATTGCGCATAGTCCGAAGTCCGGAAGTCCGGAAGTCCGAAAACGCAGTCTTATGACCAAATCGGTTGGACTAACGTCGGACTCCTTTTAGTATCATTCCTTTTCATTAGTATACTTCAGATATTGTTTTCTTACTGTTCTGAACCTTATTCCTAGTAGCTACACAGTCCTGGGCGATTCCCGGACTATAAAACACTGTACCTAGCATTTCCGAAATGCATCTTTGATCATCCGTCTTTCCATCTCCTTTTTCCAATCTACTTTCCACACATCCGAGTCCACTACGGGCTCGTTGACTACGTCCAGCACCTTCTCGACCTCTCCACAATGCGTGTGACAGTCCGATCACCGCTCGGACTACTTTCCCACGCTTCGGACTACCTTCGGACTACTGTAACTGCGGTCAACTATAACACCTACTTCTCATCATTCCCTATAACCCGAGCCTTCACTAACTGTTACAGTTTTTCTCCTCTCTCATCGTTTGTATCTTCTTTCTTTCGCTCGCCGCACTCATGTCTTCATGGGTATGTTTCGCTCGGACTGGATCCATTGTCTCCTCGTCGTAGACACACTGAATCCCTCTTTCTTCATCTTGTGATCGTCTCGCACCGTTCCCAGTCTACTACCGGGGGAGACATGCTCTTATCATTGTTATCTCGTATCTTCTTATCATCGGACCAAGCTCTCCTTAACTGATTCTCTTATGTCAGTTACGTGTTCCCGATTACTCATTGTTCTATACGATTCTCCGATGTTCTTTGCTGACGCGTCTCTTAGTACTTACAGTGACTCCAAAAAGCGTTACAATAACTAACCTCAAACCGGGGTGCGAAGTGCCCTGCAACCACCCGTGGGAATCTCACCTCGTTTTGGTGGAATCAAATAGAGTACAAACCACCGGCTACAAATCGGTCCCTGGGTCATGTGATCCGGCCCAGAGGTCGTCAAGATATGACAGTTTCCAAACAGCAATACCATTGTAACAGTTTTTGGACTTTTGGACTAGTGGGGGTATTTG
The DNA here is from genome assembly GCA_038090735.1 of Xerocomellus amylosporus. Lineage (NCBI taxonomy): Eukaryota > Fungi > Basidiomycota > Agaricomycetes > Boletales > Boletaceae > Xerocomellus > Xerocomellus amylosporus. The sequence continues at coordinate 1,339 of JBBPNE010000625.1, read as the reverse complement.
GTATATATTAGTACTTGGTATACCCTCCTTTGGCTTTCACCACAGCCTGAACCCTCCTTGGCATGCTTTCAATCAACTTTTGACACTCCTCAAGTGGTATCCCCTCCCACACCTCCTTCCCACGATGACAACTTGCCTGAAAAGGACAGTAATAGTTGGCCCCCCGGTGGCAGGATTCGTGCCAGCGCTGGCCTGAGACTCAGAGTCGGGGGTGGTGGTCTCCTTTACCGCATTGGGATCACGGGGCTCGGATTTACGACTAGGTGGCTTGACCTGGACTAGTGAAAGTTTGCGCTCGATGGTTGTTTTGTTACACATCTAATAAAGTTATTAGTCATGATATACAAAAATTGAATGCTGAAGTACGTACAACTTGATATGCCCACTGTCCGAGGTGGGTATGTGTGAGTCGGCCATGACATTTACTGCTGGCATCGTCTGGGTTGCGCCAGCAATAGATCAGCATCTCAGGCGATGTGGTATGTTCCTCACACGTCCAATACTCTTGTAGTTGCTTTACGATTTCTGCATGATGCGCACTCCCATAGAGTTGACCATCTTGACAACCAGCCTGAGCCTGAGCCTGAGTTGATTGTGTAGAGTTTGATTGCTTGGATTTTGCCGTCTGCGAACCCTAAAGGTGATGATATGTATCCAAAAGTGTGCAAATGAGTAATTCAGTACGTACCGTGCCGCCCGTATTGTTGTTAGTGGGCATACCATTGCCTGTTATTGCGTCTTCGAAGAAGACAATGATCTTCTTGGCAGGATGCGATGAGGGCAATCCATTGGCAAGGCATGGCTGCACAACGAGCTTTCTCAACCAAGACAAGAATATCTGAAGTTCTTCGTCCAACTTGATAGACATCGCCCTGTCTTTGACCTTATCGCTGCTCAAGCGATAGCGAAGCATGAGATTGTGTGGGTGGACGTTCAGCTTCTGAGCGAGAACAGCACGAAGGCCATCCAATGAGATTTCTGACGTTACTTGGAATGGACAGTTTGTGTCCTGGACGCGGACACTGCACTCAATTTGAAAAGCTAGAGTACGTTATACATATGTAAGAAACGATGTGTAGTTAGATACGAACTCCAGAACTTACAACATGTCTCAGGATCATATGATCCGTGATCAGCCTGTTTGCCTGACTGCTTTTCACGCGGTGCTTTAGGCTTGGGTTGAGTGCCTGCCAGGCGTTGTTGAATCTTTGCATCAAGGGCGCCATCAGAGTCTTCATGATCGCTCAGATCACCGTCCGAATCACCACCACTTGAGACAACAACATCAAGGTCGAAGTTTCTTCTTTGTCTGATTGGTGTTCAGCGAGGCTACTGAATA
>JBBPNE010000624.1:0-16093 GCA_038090735.1 Xerocomellus amylosporus | reverse complement strand
TGGCATGTTAGCTGTAAGCGCTTGTCCCATCGTCATTCTTCAATGTATTGAAGTTTTCGACGTTCAAGGATGAAATGGGGTAAGGCAACAGGTCGTCTTCATCGAGAGTGTCTCAAATCTTTGTTTCGCACAGCATGGGAAAGACTATTCAGATGATTTCCCTCTTTGTGTCCGACTTGAAGAGGCCCAACCTCGTCATTGCGTGAGTATCCTTGCATCATGTGTTCGTGTCTCTTGATGGTAGCCACCGCCTAGACCGACTGTTGCAATTATGCAATGGCGCAATGAGATCAATGCGCATACAGAGGGTATGAATGTTCTCGTTTGGCACGGTGCTTCCCGCATTGTTAATCCCAAAGAACTTGAACAATATGACGTCGTATGTTAATTTTATGCCGTGCTATGGGTTCAAGCAATGTTGACTATCGCCAGGTCCTGACCAGTTTTGCTGTGGTTGAAAGCTGCTTCAGGAAGCAAGAGAGCGGTTTCAAGCGTAAAGGGCATATCGTTAAAGAGGCTTCCCCCCTTCATCAAATCAAGTGGAACCGGATCGTCGTATGTTTCATATCGGATGGTTTTCACAATGGCACTTATTTCACCTGCATATACCGCGGGTCCAGCTTGATGAAGCTCACAGCATCAAGGAACGCGCCACTAACACTGCCAAAGCTTGCTTCGAACTGGATAGTAACTATAAGTGGTGTTTGTCGGGCACTCCGTTACAGAATCGTGTTGGAGAGCTTTACAGCATGATTCGTTTCTTAGGAGGAGACCCCTTCGCATTCTACTTCTGTTAGTCACCTCCTCATGATTCCATGCTATCTCACAAGTTATACTGCAGGCAAGAAATGCGACTGTAAATCTCTCCACTGGAAGTTCTCGGACAAAAGGAATTGTGATGGTATGTATTCTATGTCCACCGCTAGAATGATGTCACGTTTAAACATTACTTTGTAGAATGTGGTCACAGTCCCATGCAACATGTGGGATATTGTTCCTTTGTCTAGCGATACGTATAATCTCATTCCTTATTCCTCAGACCTGTTTCTGGAACAATGAAATTTTGACGCCCATCCAAAAGAATGGCATGGAAGGGCCTGGCAAGGCGGCTTTCAAGAAGCTGAGAGTCCTTTTGGATCGTATGATGCTCAGACGAACAAAGGTATATTCGACCACACTTTTTACTTCTGAGTCCTAACGTGTTATCTCCTAGATTCAGCGCGCAGATGACCTTGGACTCCCTCCACGAACGGTTATTGTTCGGAAGGATTACTTCAGCCCTGAAGAGAAAGAGTTATATCTCTCACTGTTTTCTGATGCCACGCGTCAATTCAGTACCTACGTCGATTCGGGAACTGTCCTGAATAGTGAGTTAACCTCGTTTTTCTGATATTTTCTCACCTCACATCTCCGACCAGACTATTCCAATATCTTTAGTTTGTGGGTATATGCCCCCAGTCTTTTCTCGGCGAGCTTAACATGTTTTTATCAGACTCACCCGTATGCGCCAAATGGCTTGCCATCCCGACCTGGTTCTCCGCAGCAAGAGCAACGGCAACACGTTCTTTAGCAACGAGGAACTCAGCGAAGCCACCGTTTGTAGGCTCTGCAATGACATCGCCGAGGACGCTATTCAGGCCAAGTGCCATCATATCTTTGACCGCGAGTGTATGAAACAATACTTGGGTACCGCTGGGGACATCAACGTACGTCTCTTGTGGATTTGCCTCTGACCTGTCTCAATGATAGTCCTTCCTAGCCTGAATGCCCAGTTTGTCACCTCCCCTTGACCGTTGACCTAGAAGGGCCTGCACTTGAGTTAGAATCAACCATGCCGACTGCGAGGCAGGGCATTATCGGACGGTTGAACCTAGATACCTGGCGCTCGTCTTCAAAGATTGAGGCTCTCGTCGAAGAGTTGTCCAATCTTCGTGCACAAGACGCTACCACGAAGAGCATCGTATTCAGCCAATTTGTTAACTTTTTGGATTTGATCGCGTTCAGATTACAGAAAGCTGGATTCCAGGTCGGTGTTGTTGTCTCCCATGCTATCCGAATGCTCATGTTTCTAGATATGTCGACTTGAGGGAACGATGTCGCCTCAAGCTCGTGACGCCACCATCCAGCACTTCAGTATGCCAGAATGTTTCCCTTGGCTTGTTCTCGTTCCTGACATTTGACCTTCAGTGACCAACGTCCATGTGACCGTTTTCTTGGTGTCCCTGAAAGCTGGCGGTGTCGCACTCAACTTAACGGAAGCCTCGCGTGTCTACCTCATGGACAGTTGGTGGAATCCCGCTGTCGAATATCGTAAGGATACCTGGCCTTCCCATGGGGTAGTTGCATGGTTTGCTGATCGACCCACAGAAGCCATGGTCCGCATTCACCGGCTTGGCCAGCACCGGCCTGTCCAAGCAATCAAACTCGTCATAGAAGACAGTATAGAGAGTCGTATCATTCAAGTGCGTGATCCCGTATCTGAATTCGTCGTACATACAAAACGCCTCTCTAGCTCCAAGAGAAATCTGCCATGGTCAATGCGACGTTGTCTACCGACGAGTCGGTACGTGTCCTCTTTTTCGGTATCGTCCCGCCGCTAAAGTGGGGTGTCTATGACAGGCTATGGGCCGCTTGACTCCCGAGGATGTGCGTATGATTTCCCTACTCACGAGTTGCGTTGGCTCATCTGTATGTCACACCTAGCTCGGATTCTTGTTCAGGGTACGTTTCTCTTGCACTTTCCCATCCCTTGGCTGAACATGCGGCTTCAGCTCTAGATGATGTGACGCATGTGAGCACTGGATCATCCGAATGCCGAATGTGTTAGAATGGGCGAGATTATCGCTCTCGGGACCGGTCTCGTTGTCCTTTTTTTATTCACTATTTGTAACTTTCCGTGCGTGTTAATATTTGTTGCTTGATTTGTTGCAACATTGTCCGAGTATATTCGCTGCGAGTTGAATTGTAGCGCACCCCGCCGTTCATAATAATCTTAGTCCATCTCTGTAGCTCTTCCGTCACTGGATATGCGTCGATTGGCACTGAGTACTGAGAGCGAAGGCAAGCACGAGCACTACAAAGCCACTGGTAGCAGCTTGCTCTTGACACACCCAGGGCCTCGCAGTCTCGCAGACGAGTCTTCAAGATCCAATCCATGGTTCCAGAGGCTGAGAGCACACTCTTGAGGTCGCCACTGATGCGCCAATTGACCGTCATCGCAGAATCGCGATATAGGATAGACAAAAAATTTCATTTGCGAAACTAGAATGACCTACCAATAATGGCTTGGGCGGCAGGTTGGTACTACTTGACACATAAGCTTTGCCACATGTTGATCTGCCAAGATGCGACAATACTAGTGAAAACAAAGACTCAGGAGAAACATACACAAGACTCGAAATGTGATCAGGAACCTAGTTACAATCTCTTTCCACCTTCCGATGTGGTGGAGGAGCCACTTTGACTCTCCGAAGGGTGATATGATTCGTCGTCCTGGTAAGAACGCTTGGTTCCACGAAAGCTCTTCAAGAACCACATTTCGTAGCGAGACACTGCAGTCTGTTCAGCTGCCATCTTGACAGCAGATTGAATTGCCCCCCAATCGAATTTAACCCTGAGCTCGGCATCCTGAAGCTTGCGTAGAGAGGACCTAGTAGGCTTAGTCATCTTGGCAGCGAGTTCATCAATCTCACTCTTTACAGCAGACAGCCCGTCATTGATTGCCACTTCCACCCCCTCCATATCGATCTTAGGATATAAAAACTAGAAACAAAGCAAGTTAATGGTAAGACCAGTGGTAAGACACGCCTAGTACTGATCACTTACACCGTTCGTACTGTCTCTGTCCAAGTCTAAGCTGCCATCTTCTTGGACCCAAACACAGTACTGAACATCGTGGATTTCACACCATGTGTGCCCAGCAATGGTGATGGGGTCAAGGACCAGTGGCTTGAAATCATTATCAGAATCCTCGTCGGAGCCTGAGCTATCAGAAATGGCAGAACGATCATGGTTGGCAGTGTCGGAGGGGCTATATTCCACCAGGGCACAGGCAGCAGATTCATCAATAGAGGGGGGGAGCGACAGGAAATGATTGGGAGCAAGGACAGACTCGTGCTGAGCAAAGTAGTTCCAAGTTGGTGAGTCTGCAGGTGGGGATTTGTAGTCGCGAACCTCCGAGACAAAGATTGCAACAACAAGCACAATCTCGGGCCATGCTTTGACCTCATCTCGAATCTTCTGCATAAGATTGCCATGATCTTGGCTGAAGGCACACTCCACCACAGCAAAGACATTCCTGGACGATGATCTGCCAGTGTCCCCAGTGGATGTGGAAACGAGTGCAAGATCAGGAGTGGCAGCAAAACTAGTGAGCGTTGAACGCAATAACAAATTGGGTTCCAAGGCGATGCGAAGACGTTGGCGGTTGATCGGGAGTGAATCCAGGGCTGGCTGGACAGCCCTGCTAAAATCAGTGATGGCAAACTCATGGGCTGCAGTGGTCACTTCGACAAGAAGCAATCCACCGCTGGGGTTATAAGACAACCTGATAGTAATCAGTAACTGATGTAACTATGAGGCAGTGATCCACTCACTTGGGTTTCCTCTGCGGAAAAGACCAATTTTCCACTATGTTTGCCAGTGCCTCGAAATCCTGGGTAGAGACCTCACTGAACGCCTATTGCAAGGAAAAATGATTATTGAATTGCACAGTTTATTTGGTCACCTACATGAATCCCAGTGTTTGGGCTATTAGTCTTGCGCAGATCAAAATCCCATAAAATGTCTTTGATGGGCTCTATAGTAAGGTGAGTTCAACTCAATGCTGACGAACTATATGATGTACCTGATGTTGACTGTGAATTGGTCGGGAAAATACGCGCTATCTTCCCTTGTGTAGAATACACTTTGGGGGTTGCAGGTTCAGATGGCTTCTCAACACAAATAGTGCTTAGCGAGGAGTGAAAAAGGGGGCTTGGCTGCTGTGTAGCACTCTTGAAGAAGCGAGAAGGCAAATGGCTCTGTAAGGAAGAGAACCCTGTCTGGTTTGTTTGGACAGTGGGAGCGTTGGTGAACTGGCAGGGGCTCAGGTACTGTGGCCCTGAAGAGTCCACACCAAGAGTGTCCGATGCAAACAACATGGCGGGATGATGCAGGAATTCAAAACATAGTCAGCCACATGAACCAAATTGTGTCAGCCAGCAAACAAAAGTATTACTAATAATAAGGTTACACACCCAAGTTAGGGTTATGACAATGTGCATGTGCTACCTTTAAATTGAACATCATGCTCAAACCGTACACTGGCCCCCCCCAAAACCCACTACTAAAGTAACGGGAATGTACTTGCCTATCGGTGGACAAATTGCTCAGTACACGTAGGCCGGGATGAACACTTCCCACTCCAGGCAGTAACTAGTCAAAAACGTATCCTAGTAGCGAACCAAAAGACGAAAAACAAAATTAAAAATACGACTAGACGAGCGAAACGGAAAACATAAACACAAACGAGCAAGGTGCACACCAGGCTCAGAAGCACTCATCGCTTGGGCTTCACCTTGCCTCTAGGCTGCTTGCCCGACTGCATCATCACCGTCTTGGCCTTTTTCGGTTTACTCGCCGATATCAGCTTGTCCCCACCAATGTCGTCTGCATCCCCCTTTTTGGTCTCGTCGTCCGACGCCTCTGGTATCTCGTCGTCGACCTACAGGTACCCATATCAGCGGTCATATCACAAACAACAGCCACACGAAGGCGGGGGTGCAGACACGTACGTCAAAGGCCTCTTCGAGATCAGGCGCAGGCCCGCCTGACAATTTCTTTGCCGCCTTGCCCAGATCCATCGCTTTATAAAACGCAATGGGATGTTCGCTCGCATTGTACCTATCACGCATCGTACCGCTTGAGCGAGTCACAAGCGCAACACGAGGCTCACTTTTTCGTAAACGACGTCTTGGTCGTCGTCGAGATCTTCTTCAACACGACGTCGTCCTTCTTCTGGTCGACACCGAGCTCGACGATCGTGTCCCAGTCTTCGCGGGAGATGTAGTACTCGTCCATGCGCTCGATAATTTCATCGACGGCCGACTACGGTGGGGTGAAATCAACGGCGCTCGACAGCGAGCCAACCGAACAAAACCTACCGTTCCATCGTCTATGAGCGGTTTCACGATATGAGGAAACAACGCTGGGATATAAGACTGTCGTATCTCTGTCTTGTCACCCGATACCTTGAGACGCATGTGGATCTGGACTTCGCCGAGCTGACGATTCAGTTTCCCTTGTTTCGAGTTTTGACCCAGCCATCTTGGGATCGTTGCGCGTGAGCGATGAGGAACGTTTTACATCCGAGCAACGACGTACTGTGGAAAGGCCATCGCGTTGGCTCCACCCCAACCCATGCCACCCCCATACAAGAAGGAAGCAGGTCGCACAGTCGAGCACACTGCGTGCAGCGGCATAAGAGTCCAATGTTGCTCCGGTCTGAAAAGGGCGATCAATCGTCTATGTATCGAACATGCACAATACGAACCCATGTATGAGCGCATCCACGAGATCGGCATCAGATATCGAGGATGCTGCTTTATCCATTAATTGAAGATGCTTCAATGCTTTTGGTGGACCATTAAGATCTCTTGTTTTTGCGGGCTCGGTCTTGAGGTAGTTCTCCTGTAGTTGATGATGCGTGAGGCGGCTACTCAAGGTCTTGGTTCGCAACCTACCTGAATGAACAACGGGACGAATGAGTGATCATGGAAATACATCTCTATCTTGTCCCCTAGCGTTTCTCTCGCGGTATGAGAGAACATGTAAGGTCCAAGCATCTTATTCGTGACATCGAACGGTGATAAAATGGTGTTTTTCTCGTTCATCTTGGCTCTGCAACTCGGGTTTCAACGTCGAGCGGTGCGAAAGAACCATGGAGAACGCACAGTTCCTTGCCTTCATCAAACGTCATGGTACTGCTGGATAACCGCCAAGTTGAAAGCATGTTCAACACTTGTCGTATGTCCGACTGGGATCCGGCGATGAGTTGGTCGATGACGTTTGCCGGGACCTTCATCTTCTCCCTGGCCAAGGTAGCATCAATATACGCCTTATGCGAATACAAAGCACGTACTTGAACGCGATTGAAAGGATACGTGAACGGACCGCGGTCGCATCGGGTCTGAATCCAGCATGAACCTCAAGAACAAACGTCAACTCGTGCGACATACCTTTTGAACGAAAGATTGAACGTGTTACTCTTGATGGGCTTGAGCTTCTGAGCTCCGCCATCGTTGGCTATGCAAATGATTGGGATCTAGAACACGTTTGTCGGTTCTCCCTTGCCTATACGACGACACGTACCTTTGTCTTCTTGATCAGTGCGTTCAAAGCCCCGACCCCTCCCCGGTCACCCGCGGACATACCGTCGACTTCGTCCATAATGAGGCACGTCTTGTCCGTGATGGTGACACCGAGTGCATTCGTCGCCTGACATTCAACTCGTTCAGCTCCCATGTCAAGAACGCACCAAACCCGCATACCTCGTTCCCACCCACCCACCCATCCAACGACAGATTATTGATGTTCATGCCACTCTAGAGACCAGCACGGTCAGCACGCGCGTCCACCGCGCCCGACTCGACTCACCTCGACGAGTTTCTTGCTCCGCGCATCGCTGGCATTAAGCTCGATCGGTGTAAACCCCTCGAGTTTCGCACACAAGTGTGCGCTCGTCGTCTTGCCGATGCCAGGCGGACCGGATATGAGGACGGCGCGAAAGATGTTCATGCCGCTCTTGCCGGGCTTCTTGAAGCCCGATTTCAAGCTCGACGGCCTACGACCGTGGCATGAGCGGGCGGCGATGGGGATGGAAAGAACAAGATACGACGGACCAGTCGTGCAGCCATTGCTGTAGCTTCTCCACTTGACCCTTGTTCCCGCAAACCTCTTTGAGCGTCCGAGGCGCATAGCGCGTCGTCCAGAGCTGCGATCCCAAGTCCGGCGTCGCACCCGCGCTACACGTTCCCGTGAGCATAAAGGAACCGAGTGACGCGCGGAAAGACCCAAAAACGCACCCGCCAGCCTTGGCCCGCCCCGCCTTTGCGTCCTGCTTTTCGCGGCTCTCGAGCGCCTTGGCGGCAGCCTTGATCGCCTCGGCGTCCTTTTCCATCTTCTTGCGCGTCTTGTCGTCGAGCGCCGCGCCGCCGGGACCGCCAGGTGCCACCCGCGTCCCGATGAGGGCGAGAAAGTCGTCCTCGGAGAGGGTTTTGATACCGTGTTTCTGGATCGCGTTGAGCTTGGATGGGCCGGCGTTGTCGCCGAGGACGACGTAGGAGGTCTTGGAGGATGGTTGGAGCGTGACGCGGCTGTGGATCGTGATGGAGCGGCTGAGTGGATGACCAAGGAAGGGGAGACTTACCCGCCATGGCGCTTTGCGAGGCCGATGGCCTCGTCGCGAGAAAAGGAGGCGAGCTCGCCGGTAAAGACAAAGGAGAGACCGAGGAGACAGTCGGGCGACTTTGGCTCTGGGACGGTCTTTGAGCCTGGTGCACGAGGCCCAGCGGCTTTGGCGGCCTTTGCAGCGACCCAGTTGAACTTGGACATGAAGTCTAAGTGCAAGTGATGGTTAAACCTAATAAAGGTTCGAAGATAAGTGGTAGCTTTGTGGTATGGGTCAAGGTGGTATTGCGTCACTGGGTCACAACAAAATAGCTAATCACTGTCACTGCTATCGTCCCCACCGTCCTCGTCCTCGTCCTCTTCGCTCTCCTCCTCGCTCTCCTCCTCCTCCACAACCGCAGCCTTCTTCACCCGCCCTCCCCGCATCGCCGCCATCTGTCCAGCCAGCGAATCCTCCTCAGGATCCGATATCTCGTCCTCCGCCGTCTGCTCCTCCGCCGCCAGCGCAGACACATCGTCGATCTTGAGCTGCATCACCCACAGTCAGCGTCGTCCACGTTTCCCGCAATAACCACCCACCGTGATCGGTCGACACGTCTCTTCCCCGACGATCGTGTCGCTCACGAAATACACCTTCCACGTAAACAGCCCAACGTTGGGTGGTGCCTGGAACTGGACCTTGTAGCGCCTGTAATTTCGCTCTTTCGACGGGTCGGATCGGGGCACGTCGCTGATCTTGACAGGCGGAACGACGATCCGGTTCGATTTATCGTCGGCGAGAACGAGCCACCATCCGGGCTTGCGGAGCTGTGGCAGACGTCAGATACACGTATGCAAGGTCAATCGTTTAGACGCACTCCAGGCCAGTAGGGCGCATGTGCGTATCCGGCGCCGCTCCCTTCAAGTTCCTCCGCATCGCCACGGGTGGTCAAAAACTTTTCGTCAAGGTCGTCGTTGGCCTTGGCATCAGGTGGCGAGGACGTGCCAGGCTCCTTGACGCGCAACTTGACCAACAAGAACACGATGGCTGACGGTGTGACCAGACGTTCACCAATCACTTGGACACGGTGTTCACCTCGACGCGCGCTTGACCAGAACCGTGTTACACGTACCTTTGAATCCCACGTCTACAATCTCCAGAGTTCCCCAGCTGTCGAGCGCTTTGCCAGCTTCCAGGGCACGTTCGTCTCCGCTCTCCTTCAAGTCACGTACAAACGTTGCAAGGTCTTGCTTTCCGGAACTCGGGGTTGCACTGTCGAATCCAGGCAGTTGGGCTCGTAGGGTAGCCTTGCCAGGTACCAACGCCTGCACGAGGTATGCATGGAGACGCATGACGCCAAGGGACGGTGCGAGCCAGCTCCGAGCAGACGCAATGTTCAAAAAGGCGTTTAGTAGTATCGGCGTTTGAAGAAGCAACGACGTTTGCTCTAGCTCTCAGACATGAGACCCATTCGCGACAAGTGCAACGGGATGCCCACCTCGTTCCAGGGCTTTCGAGCCCAGATCTAACCGCAAAAAGTGCGCGTAGAGCAGCGCCAGCGCTCGCCGGGCCTTTTCATCACCCGCGATGCCCTTATTCATCTCCTTCCATTCGTCACCCACTCTCCTCTCGATCTCTCCCTCTACGTTGCTCAAATCGCCGGCATTCTTGGTCCGCGACTCGTACCTGAAAGCGCTGCCGACCACCTTGACAATGTCGCTGATTCCACTTGTTTCCTCGACGCCTTTCCAGAAGCCCTCTGCTGTCCTTGCCTCGACACCATCCTTGGTCGTTCCTCTGCTGCCGAACCACCAGCGTCCGACCATGCCAGGAAGCACACCACCGATGAGGACGGCGTAAACTCCCAAGACCCAGATGTTATTCTTGCCCGCGACGATCCACGAAGGCAGCGCGATACCCATGGAGACTTCTTGCCGGCCGTCAGGGTGACCATACTGCTCATAATTGCGGCGGATCGTCTCGTCTGTCAGACTAGCCCGCGCTTGAGTGCTAGGAGAACAATAAGAGGTAGTGCTCACGATTTGTATGCCTTTGTGATGTCTACGAAGCGATTGGCGATTTGTTCGACGGTCTCGTTAACCGTCGCCCTCGCCTTGTCTGGGTGACTTGACACGCGGTCAGAACGTGTCGAGCATGCAGGGAGATACGCACTAGATTTTGGAAAGCTTCTTAAACAGGGACTTGATTTCCTTCTCCGTGGTACCCTGGGAGAACGGATGAGCGCCACGTATCGCGCGGGGGTACAGCACGTACGGTGGAAATGCCTAATATTTCATACGGGTTGTACACCTTGTTGTCCGAGTCGGCGTTGTGCACTCTGCTGACCAGGAAAGCGACCAACGACCAGCCGGCGAGGACGATGACCGTTCTAGAGCGGAAAAAGAGTGAGCGAAGGGTCGGAGGAGTGCGAAAAACGGACCTGGTGGTGAGCCTCGGGTTGAATATGGACTTGGCGAGGACCTGTTTTCTGCGATCGAGGCAGGGCGTGCACTGACAGCCACGGACGCGCTCTTCGGGGCGTTCTGTGGGGTGGGTCAGCGTGTGGTTCGGAGGAGGGCAGCGGGGACTCGCTTGCGGATATGCGTGCTGCGACGGAGAGGGTCAGGGGGACGAGAACGAGGGCGAGGACAGAAATGAGAAAGTAGGCGGCCATGTTGCCGGCCTCGTCATAGTGATAGTTGGCCATGGCAGACCACCGTAATATCGAAAAGAACCTCGAGGCGCCTTTTGACGTGGCTCACTTTGACCGTGCGAAACCAGACTACTACGCTACATCATGTCCACCGCCCACCGTCCGACATGGGACCCCGCTCAAGCAAGGGATGTCAAGGGCGGGTCGAGACAGTTTTCCGTGCGCGACATGGCCGCGCACACCAAGCTCAAGTTTCGGTACGTCTATCCACGCGCTCGCAGCACCCACTCATCCACCTTGGTGCGCTCGACAGCCAGCCAGGGCAGACTTCGACGGGCGAGGTCGCGCGGCGAGACCTCCGGGCAGACCTGCTCGCTGCGGAACAAGAGGCGCTGAACAGGAAGCGCAAGGCAGAGGGGAGACCGCCCGTCGCGATCACGAACGGTGTGGGTGCGGCCGAGGACGAGGACGCGATCAAGCGGAGACGGCTCTTGCAGGAGGCACTGGAGCTGGACAGGGATGACGACGAGGACGAGGGCGGGCACATGGAGACGAACGAGGAGAGCGAGGAAGAGTCGGAGGAAGAGGACGATACCGACGAGCTGCTCCGCGAGCTCGAAAAGATCAAGCGCGAGCGTGCGGAAGAGCAGGCGCGTCAAGAACGCGAACAGTTGGCGTCAGAGGCTGCCCAGCTGGGGCAATCGCCTGGCTTAAACACGACCGTGCCCGGGACGTTCTCGGTCAAGAAACGGTGGGACGACGGCACGTATTTATTTCGCGACTGCTTTAGAAGGGAGGAATTCATGACTCGGCTTAGATCTCATATTCAAGAACCAGGCTATGAATCAAAAGGAAAAGTCGGGCCACTTCGTCAACGATCTCCTCCGGACCGAGTTCCACAAGTGCGTGCGTCTCCTCTCAGATGTATCTTGGTCTGACTGTCCTCTAGAAAATTCATGGCCAAGTTTATCAAGGTACGTCTTCACAAATTTGAACGTGCAGCACCAAGCATGTCTTTTTTTCTTTGCAGTGATCCACGGTTTAGTGTAGCTTGGTACATTAATTACATGCCTGAATTTATGTACAGTTCTGTGTTTGAATGTGTGCGACTCTCCACGACATGCGGGTAAGGATATCAGCGAACCCCCCACTGCCTGCAGTAAGAGCATGGTTCCCTCTCGCTCCTCAGGGTCATGCGACGGTCTCCTCCTTCAAGTCCCTCCTCTGCACCTCCCTCCCCGCCTTTCGTGGCGTCTCACCCTCTTCGTTGCACCTGTCCATTGATGGCTTCGAGCTGCTCGACGCTTGCGAGCTCGCCGTCGTGAGAGACGGCGATCTGGTTTGGTGGGTCACCAGGGTTCTTTCTGCACCAAGCTAACTGGCATACAGCGTAGACGTACGCGATGTGCCGCCCGAAGTCGCGAAACCGCGCCTGCTCGAACAAGGTGCCGCGCAAACACCTGCGGCCTCGCGCAAGCGGAAGCGACGCATGTCGACACCGAGTTCCTCCAGTTCCGAGTCTGATACAGACTCGACCACCTCTACGTCATCGTCCTCGTCAGAATCAGAGACATCGGATTCCGAATCAGCGTCAGACTCGGACGTGCCCTCGCGTTCTCCGCAGAAAGCGGACCGTGCTCAAGTAACGCGCCCGTACGTCTAATTCTCCGCCAACGTGGTGTACCGTCTGACGGCGTGTTTACTAGGACAACGTTTGTCCCTCCTGGGTATGGCAAACCACAGACACGATCACGGAATCTACGACGACGACTCGGACGAATGCACGCCGAGCGCGAGGCTGGCGGTGAGTCTGTAGGCGGGCCGGTGTCGGGCGCAAGTGTGCAGGAGATCACTCCAGACGCACCAGCCCTGTTGTCGCTCTCGCTCCGCAACAAGAACAAGGCCAAGAACTTCAAGTCACTCATGGGCAGACCGCTTGCTCCAAAGATTATATTTGGGGATCAGGAGGTATCGACGCAAGCTCTGCCTCGTTTGGTCCCGCCATCGTTGCGCCCCTCGCTACCCCCGAATCTGTTTGTGACGGGCGTGGATGTCGAGGCTGGCTTGCACAGAGAAAAGAAGAAGAAGCGTATCGAGTACGGAAACGAGCTCGAGGGGCAGTGCGAGATCTCGCTTGACTACGGCGCACCGGAGGCTGAATCGGAGATGGACGTTGAGAGGCTGGAGGCGGCGGCGAACAAGCACTGGGCTACGCTGGAAAAGCCGACGCGCGAGAAGGTGGTCGTAGGGACGGTCGTCGGGTACAAGGTGGGAGTGTCGTGAGTGCGCGGGTCGACTGGCTGACGGCTCTGCAGGCGCTGGGCATCGACCCGGTGAGCTATACGCCGGAGCACGTGCTCACGGTCGGGCGGGTGGAGTCATGTGACGGGGAGCGGGTGGTCGTGCGGCCGATGCGGGCGGTGTCGTTTAGCTGGCCGGCCGGCGAGGAGGCCGAGGCGGAGGAGCACGCGTGGGAAGAGATTGAGCACGGCGACTGGCGGCTGCTCGGGTGATTGCGTACACGCCCGGCATCTCGACCCGGTTTTTCCCGAGGCGTGTATATTGCGCGCGAGTCATTTTCTTCACCCTCATGCACACTACCTTGTAATTCGCGCGATGCTCCCAAAGGTCGCGAATCACCTCATTTTACACACCTCGCGTGCTGTCGCGCTCGTACAAGGCGGCACACTCAGAAATGTGCTCCAGTCCGGTCCCGCTGCGGGCGCCGGCTCGTCGTGGGGCAGCGCAGGGACCGGCGCAGGTCCAGGCGGCGCCAAGTTCCACGCCGGAAGCAAATTCTACAAGGGCTACACCGTACGTGCCAGTATCGCGACGCGGACGCTGCTCACCTCTCCACAGGGCGCCGGCCGTGCCATCACCCACGCAAATTCCTCGGCCACCCAGGATGGCGCCACCAAACCAGACGACGACAAGGATGAGATAAAGCCCGCCTTTGTGACCCGCTCCAACGGACCCCGCACGCTTGCGCGTCGCCATTCCTTTTCCCTCCCCAATGACCACGCCGGTGTCCTGCACGCCGTGCAAATGCAGCTGCGCGAACGTCACGCCGCCGCCGCAAACAAGGATCACCAGCCCGAGGCCACCCCCGAACACGAACCGCGTCCCGTCACCCCCTGGTCCCCGTTTTCCCTCGCCCTCGAAGACGCCTCGTCCAAAAAGGACACGTCTGCCGTCTTGCAACACGTCCGCTGGCTGATCGATCCCTCCCAAGAAACCTCGCTGTCTTACCCCGAGCCTAACGTCCTCGATTTCAACCATGCCCTCCGCGCCCTCGTCGCCGTCGCTTCTGCATCCAGCGCATCCCTCATCGCACACCTCTACAACGCCCTCCTCCAGCGCGGCATAACGCCAAACCTCGGTACATTCGTCAACGCAATCACAGGGCTCACAGACAGGGACCGCGAGGTACAAAAGTCTCTCGACGTGCTCTCCTACCGTGCCAAGCGACGCCAATTAACTGCCGTCGGCGACCTCGACGACGTTGCAGGCGAGGAAGCCAACGTCGACGAGACCCACAAGGTCACGTTACTCGCAGAGGACAATTTTGCGGCTGCCATGCGCATCTTTGATGCCGCCATTCCACAGTCGACGTCCGACTCTGCCGCAGCCACGAAACCACTGGCTGCGCATTTCCCCATCAACGTTTACCACGGACTCCTTCGCTCTTGTGCAGCTCACGCCAACATTGACGCTGCCATCCGCGTATATGCGCAACTCGAGGCACGCTCTCGACCCCCTCCTACAGATCTCATGTTCTATTACCTATTGTCCACCTACGTCAACGCAGGTGATCTTACCGGTGCCAAGGAGGTCTTCAAAGAGTTCCGAGATCTAGGTACACGCGGTCTGGTCATGGAGGTCGAGCGAGAGTTCCCGATACAGCTCAGGATTTGGAACAAGATGATTCAGGGTTATTTCAAGGCTGGGCAACCTGCCGGCGCACTTCGTCTGCTCGAGACGATGATGGACAGCGGGAAACCCGAGAAAGGTAACGCACTATTCACTTGCAATGATCATTTGCTGACACGCGTATCAGGCGACCTCGCGTCGATTCCATCCCCAGCTTCATCCACGTTCACGACGATCATCAGTGGCTTCTGCAATCCTTCTTCATCAGACGTTGCTCACGATCCACCCAAGCCCGACATCAAAACTGCACTGTCTTGGTTCGACCGTCTTCTCCAGCAACCTGCTGCATCCAGTCACAATGACGAGTCTGCCCAAAACCCCTCTCGCCCTGACCAGATCTGCTGGAATATCATGCTCGACGCCCTTGTTGAGGTGTCATCTGAGCAGAGTGTTTACATTGCGGACCTCAACAGGCTATACGACATCCTCGTCGACTGTGCCCCAATGGATCGTTTGGGAGTAAAAGTCTCGGATACGCTTATGGTTCTCGAATCCAATCTCCGCGTGCTCGACGAGTTTGCTGGGTCACGTCAATCTGTGGCGACGACGAGTGAAGCCGAAGAAGCGAGGCGCTCTGCCGACTTTATCGGTAGACACTTCCGTAGAGTCGCTGACCAGCTTTTGTCTCTCAAACCTGGTAGGAACCTTGCCAAGTACAAGGCGACGGTGACAAAGATACTGTCTGGCTATTTGGACACTGTTGCAGCCACTTCTTCACCCACTCTCGCTCTGGAGCAAATGCTGCCGATGATTCCACTCGTCGCCTGGCTCGGTTCGCCTTCCACACCTTCTATCGCCCGTCCTCTTCTCCACGCCTACATATCTGCTCCTCAGAAACTTGCGTCTGTCTCAGATCTAGAGACAATCGTTCTGTGTACACTCTCGTTCCCGGCGAACCCGTCTCATTTGGACGTCTCCCCTTCTTCGGATCACGCATATGGCCTGATGCCACTGCTCCAAGCTATGAGCGATGTGGGTGTTGATTTCCGCCAGGTGTCCAGCAAGGTGCAGGTTGCTTTGACGGAAGCTCTCTACGCCAATTACGGCGAGCGAGAGGTTTCTCGGTTTTTGGATGGTCTTTCACGGTCTTTCAACCGTCTCAGGATCCCCCTCGCCGAACGGACGAACGAAGGGAGCGATGT